>CAJNIZ010010047.1:69893-93556 GCA_905231905.1 Symbiodinium pilosum
GTGTGTCTCATCTTCACGGGGTCGTAAAGAGTGCAAGCTGCATTTTTTTGTTGGGGGGTTTATGTTAGGAGGACCCCCCCCCCCCCCGAAATAGTAGTATGCTGGGAATATGAGAGGGCCCTATAATCACTATTATCGTGTAGGGTTTAGTATGCATGAGGATCCGAGTAGTGGCGCTGTATGCAGGCCTTGACAGATGCGTTGTAGGATGAGACCCGAACCTAAACTCAGTACGTCCGACTGAGGGATAGATGTCAAGCGCCCCAGGCTTTTTGAGTTCGAAGGTGGCTTCGGTTGTTTTCTTGGCAGGATGATGAGCCCTTTAGGTTGTGTTGAGCCAGGTCATCCTGACCATCAGTCCCATCGTGGCGCTGCGGGAGTATGTTGCAGGTGTGCTGGAGCTCACATGGCGTGAATCCCTGACCCGGCGCCTGGTAGGGCGGTACCTTACCAGTGGTTTGTACGGAAGAAGGGAACATGGGGTACAGAAACGACTATGAGGGATAGTTTGGGAACTACTGTAGGGATCCAATCCCTTAATGGCTAAGGTACCTGTCGGATGGAACTGCATCAAAGCGGCAGTCCTTCTACAGCCTCACGCTGACTGGAGACATTGATAACCCAGATCAGCGGATTTGTCAGGATGTGGGGAACTTTGTGCACACCGCTGTGTCGTTGTCGCAAGACCTGGTGAGGACCCTGTTAAGCATCCTAGCTTTTGCGCCGACCCTGTACGCCATCTCTCCCACAGCATGCTTTGGGGTAATTGCATATGCCAGCTTGGGGACGCTCATTGCAACACGCGGCTTTGGTGCCTGGTTGGGCCTATATCAGATGAAATGCGTACAGCAGGAAGCTGGCCTTCGATACAAACTTATCCGTGTTCGTGAGAATGCCGAATCCATTGCGTTCTTTGAGGGGGGAGAGGCCGAGCTTCGGAAGTTTGACACGGCCTTCACGACATTGCTTGATACCGCGTACCGGCGAGTTCTCGTGGCCTGTGGCTACGGCATGTTGAACCGCAACTTCCAGTGGGCTACCTTCGTAGTGACACCTGTGTTGGTCGGGCCGGCATACCTCAAGGGCAAGGTGGAGTTTGGTGTCATTGCCCAGACCAGCATGGCCTTCAACAGCATTCTGGGTGCAATGTCATTAGTCATGCAGCGCCTGGAAACGCTCAGTGACGTGTCTGTGCGAATGCAGCGGCTGCATCACCTGGACCTGGCCCTCCAAGCCTGTCAAGCTGAACGTGCTGCATGCCAGGAGCCGGGAGTACGTGGCCTTGGGTGTATCTACTCTGAAGTTGCAGAGGGCTCCGTGCGTGTGCGCTTCCGAGACGTGACCCTGAAGACGCCCCTCCGGGCAGATGTGCCACCGAGGGTGCTCTGCAGCCGTCTGAGCTTCGAGCTGCTGGACGGGCAGTCGCTGCTGGTGACGGGCGAGAGCGGAATTGGAAAGAGCTCACTGTTGAGGGCAGCCGCCGGGCTTTGGGCAAATGGCTCAGGTACAATACAGTTGTGCAAAAGGCAGCACGTATTCTTCATGCCTCAAAAGCCATACATGTTCTTGGGATCTTTGCGCAGCCAGCTTCTGTATCCACGCGTTGACGATCTCTTGGTCAGCGACCTTGAGCTCAAGGAGGCTTCATGGATGTCCGACAGAACGATTGAAGCTTTACATACTATGTAGGAACAACAATATAAGGTCTATGCCGTCCTTCTATTCCCCACAACCCTGACGTGAACCCTACTCTCTTTCGTAGGCTGTAGTCCTCAGATCCTGAAGCATGTGAAGGCCCTGCAGCGGGTGCGCTTGGGCGATTTATTGGAGCGACATGATCTGGACGACACCAAGGACTGGACCAGCATTTTGTCACTGGGACAGCAGCAGCGCATCAACTTCGCGCGGCTCCTGCTGAGGCCAAAGTCGGAGTTGGCTCTGATGGATGAGTGCACCTCAGCCTGCGACGTGCACAGCGAGTCCCTCCTCTACGAGCATCTGCAGAAACAGCTCCACAGCTACGTGTCTGTGGGACACCGCCCTGCCCTCCGGAAGTTCCACACCCACGTCCTGTGGCTTCGGCATGTGAAGAGCGACCTGCGGCAGCCCCGAGCTGAGGGCTTGTTCCTGCCGATGTCAGAGTTCCAATCGCTCAACCCAGCGTAAAAAGCATGCATCGCTTGGTCTGTTGGCTGTGATGCAGGAGTTCCGTGTGGGGAGCCCTTGCGGTATAAGGGGTTATTGCGTTTTAGGGTCTGTCGGGGGAAGTCAAACTCTGGAAGGCCCCGGTACCTTCAACTTCAAACATGCCCCCCGGCTCTTTGTCCTCCTGAATGCCAACAGCCAAGCACATGTGGGGGGTTGTAAATATTATGAATGCTATAAGTCGTTTTTGGGTCGCCATCATAGCGCTGCCTGTACTATTTAGGACGCCCCAAACCAGACCATCAACTACTTGACAACTGTCCCACCCTAAAGCTACCCAACGCCTGTACGGCTCTTCTTACTATGCTGCGCACAGTGCCTTTTGTCGGGGCCTCAAGCCCTGGACCTCAAACCCTAATTGCTAAACTCTAGACCCTAAAGCCTACATCGAGCTGAAGACTTGAAGACCCCAAGCAGCATGCTAGGCACAAAAGAGCCGAAATGGGCTTAAACAACTGCAGACCAAACCCGGAACCCTGGACTCTAAACTCCAAACCCTGAACCTGAACCCTATATCATACTCCTTTACCCCTGCTCTAACCCCTTATAACCCCTATTACGTAACCCTGAACCCTGAAGCCTAGCCAGGCAACTCCACCTCTCAGCGGCTCAGCCGGGGCAACGTTTTTTCAGCTTCGGCGCCTCTACAGCCCTTTGATGTGGTCATCACCTCCTCCAAGGCCTTACGTGGAGGTTTGGAGGAGAGAGTTTCTAGTGTTGAGGCTTCAGGGATTAGAGGGGATGAGGGATTAACATTTTTGTGTGGGTTTTTTTGGTTCGTCGCTTGAGGATTTGGATGGCAGCGCTGGGGTTCTGTGGTGTTTTGGGGGGATGTGCGGCATTGTAGAAAGGTTGGAATTTGCTTTACATGGGGAGATTTGCTTTACATGGGGAGATTTCACGCGGTTGTTACCCCCCTTCAAGGTAGAGGCCTTCAGGACGCTTGGAGATTCAGAATGCTTTGCAGTTTAGCGCCTTAGGGTTCATAGTGATCATGCCGGGTTGCATAATTCAGCACCTCGTCCAAAGAACCAGGTCGCCAAAGTAATATGAGCCTTATTGCTAGAGAGGCCCCAAACTGATGCCCAGCAGTGGCTAACATCAGCAGAGCCCGAGCATGCCTGATTAATCACATTCCCTGCCCACCGCCCGTCGCCGGGTCTTAAACACAATTGTGGTAGTTTTGAGGGAAATACTTGCTATTTGGGAAGGGGTTCCTCATGTTTTTTTTGGCCGAAGGGACTGCCAAGACCGTTGACGGTGCAGGCGGAGTACTTATACAGGAGTGGCTGAACTACGAATCATTTGACGGCAGCTTCTTTCCAGCAACCCTATTCACTATTCTAGTCACTCAAGCCGTGGGTACAACTCAAATTCCCAAAGCCTGCCTGGAAATTGTGCCCGAAACCCTGTAGTGAGGCCTCAAACCCCAAACCTGAAATGCCAGTCACTTAAGCCGTTTTGACCCTAAACCCCAAAACCCCTAAACCCTAAACGCCTAAACCCGAAACTCCCCAAACCCTGAACCCCTAAAGCCCCCAAACCCTAAACCCCTAAACCCCCTAAACCCTAAAACTCCAAAACCTCTAAGCCCCTAAACCCCTAAACCCTTAAACCCCTAAACCCTGAACCCTAAACCCCTAAACCCTGAACCCTAAACCCCTAAATCCCTCTTAATACTCCAGAATTACCTACGATAGGGTGTGGAAGCTAGCAGGCAAGTTCGTAACTCCTTCTCAAACCCTCACTTCTTCGCACTTTGCTCAACTTTCTAAGACTCTGATTACACCGCCTGACGACCCTATTCGCCACGTAGTCTTTTCCCCAGGCACCCAGGATAGAATCAAGTGTGCCAAAGGGCATAGCCAACGCTACTGGCTGGAGATGAACGCAGAAATTGCACTCCCTGTACTTAGAGCCTGCGCTGAGTGCAACGCCTTAGAACATAGGAATGACTTGATAGGAATAATGCAACTGTTAGTTGAATCCCCGGGGTTTCAAAAGTATTTGGAGACTGCGCCCGCGCGCCGAAAAGGCCTTCTTGCACGACATGTTAAAGCATTGGGATGCGCATGGCAGCCGTAAAAACCCCCTAAATCCCAAAAAACCCTACGCCCCAAATCCCCACTCTGACCCCAGGCCGCCTCGCTTCCGCAGATCCCCAGCCAGTCGCCCAAGCCGCGCTCGCATCTGAGCCGGGGGTTCACGGGTTCAGGAGTTAAGCGTAAAGGGTTTAGGGGTTCAGGGTTGTGCGGTTAGGGGTTTAGGGTTTTGGGTTTGGGGGTTTTGGGTTCAGGGTTTAGGGATTAGGGTTTAAGGTTTAGGGGTTCAGGGTTTAGGGTTTAGGGGTCTAGGGTTTGGGGTTTAGTGCTTGCTACAATCTATCAAGAGTGTTGCAAATGGGCTCGCCCCATGTGCATATTACCCCCAAGTTCTATGCAGAATCAAATGGAGAAGAGTGTTGAACATGAATTTGCGAAGTGGGGTTTTACTTTGTTTTGAAGGATCCGCGTTTCCGAAAGTCGTTGGTCCCTTTCTAGGGGTGTCGAACATGAGGATCACAATATATTGGGCCCTAACTGGGCCCTCTCATGCATGGCAACGCTATATCATACTTCAAGTTTCTTGTATAGCCCGAAGCTTCTTAAAGGTGTCCCACTCTTGAGAAACCTTCACCGGCAAGGTGGATGTGAGCTGGGTGGGGGGATGATCTGGGTGCATATGCCTTCTCCTTCACAGAAATTGCATTTGGACCATTCTGGCGTGATGACGAACTTTAAGCCCGAAACATTTAACCTTAAACCCTAAACCTTAACCTCCTTGCTCCCATTTGGAGCCTGGATCCTAGGGGCGCCCACGAGGCATGCAGACCTTTTCAGTGTTTGGTGGTTTCCAGGCTTTTATTGTGCAGGAATAAGCGCTGCCCATGAATCTGGATCTTGAAGCTTGGCCGTAGGACCGGATATTGCAGCCAGTAGAGTATGATTGAGTGCCATCATTGCTTCTCGTCATTGTTATCACTACTACCACGTCAAGCCCTCAACCCTAAACCCTATAACCCTAAAACCCAGACCCTAAACCATTAAATCCTAAGCCTTCAACTCCTAAACCCTAAACCCCTGAACCCAAATCCTAAGTCTCCTAAAGCCCAAGCCCTAAACCCTCAAACCCCTAAATCCCCCCAAAGCCGTAAACTCCTTCAGGCAGCCGATCTCCAGACGTTCGGGGTGGTTCACAGCGCGACTTGGCAAGCACCGTGATCTTCAAACAGGGTTTAGGGTTTAGGGTTTAGGGGTTTAGGGTTTAGGGTTTAGGATTTAGGGCTTAGGGTTTAGGGTTGATCTTCAGGACCGTGAGCTTATAGTCTAAACGCCTTAACGGGGAGTATATAAAAGGGGTTATATCGGCGATTGCATAGGTTTTAGGGTTTAGGGTCTAAATCCCTTAAGGGTTCTCGAGAGGATTTTATAGGGGACTACTATGGGGGTTATTAAGGGGGATACAAGGAGTTTAGACTATAGCTCATATTTGAGGCCGTCTCAAACCAGTCCTGAAGGAGGAACCCAGGGGACACTAACGTGGAGGGTAGCTTTTTGGGATTTCTATAATTTCAGCGGATTTGTAGGGATATATAAGGTTAGGGTTTCCCAAAAATAGGGCGACCATTCATTTTGCAGGTACCCGGAAAAAGGCTTGTAGTAGTTTGGGATTTAGATTGGGGTCCCCCTAATTTTGTGGAATTGCCATATGGGGATTGCAAAGAGACTCTGGGGATCCCTGCCAATGATTCTGAGGGGTGATTTTGAGAGGCTGCCATGTGAAGTCAGATTGCACTACGGTTTTGGTGGGTGTGTGTACATCTATAGAGGTTTCCCAAAATTAGGGGTACCTTTTTGAGGGTCCCTATTACAGGGACCATAGCATTTTGGGGTCTATATTGGCGTCCCCCTATCTTGGGAAACTACTATATGTAGAGGGTTCCTTTGACACAGTATATCGTAGTTCATAGTGGGGTGTCCATCTTGGTGGGGGATGAGATGATTGGAAGTCAAATCTCACGGAGACTGTGACTGTTGCCCCATCCCTATCATCCCCAAAGACAGGCAGCGCACAATGCAGAAACCCGAGTTGCTCTCAAGGATGTTCTGATATTTAGCCCAACACATATCACGTGCATTTCAACTTCCTCCATAACAGTTCATCGCTTGTACCAACCTCAACTTGCTGACTGAAACGGACACTGTCATTAAGGGTTCAGGGGGTAAGGGATGAAGGGAGGGAAAAGAAAATGGAGACTGCGATGTTCTTGGGGTTCTACTACAGCGATCCATCCTCACCCAACCTATACGCCAAACCCAAGACCCTAGATAAATGGTGCCTTCGATTTGCTTGTCCATTCCTTCATTCTCTGTGGCCTACTGCTCACTCTACACCTCAAAATACTCTAGTAGTTTCCATGGTCTTTCCATTGCTTCCTGCCTACCCTAAACCCTAAACCCCTAAACCCTCAACCCTCAACCCTAAACCCTCAACCCTAAACCCTAAACCCTAAAACCCTAAACCCTAAACCCTAAGCCCCTAAACTCTACACCTGGGAAGGTCTGAACAAGACCGGCACCCAGCCGCAGCTGTCCCGGGTCATCTCGCAGCGGGAGGTCCTGGACATCTCCATCACCGGAGCCTCCTAGGGCCCTAGGGTTTTGCTATAATCCCCTTTAATAATGGGGAATCAAATGGAAACTGGGATTATCTATACAGGGGATGATAGGGATTAAGGGATTTAGGGTTTAGGGTTTAGGATTTAGGGTTTAGGTATTAAGGGTTTAGGGTTTAGGGTCTTGGATTTAGGTTTAGGTATTAAGGGTTAGGGTTTAGGGTCCAGGTATTCAGGGCTTTTGGTTTAGATTTAAGGTTTTGGGGTTTAATTAGGGTTTCGTGGTTTAGGGGTTCAGAATGTAGGGTCTATGTTTAAGGGTTTAGGGTTGAGGGTTTAGTATTTAGTGTTTAGGATTTAGGATTCAGAGTTCAGTGTCTAGGGTTTCGGGATTGCCAAAATTGGAAGAAGGTTACAGGGTTTCTACAAATAGGTTTGGTTTGTAAGACTTTCATAGGGACATCAGGACGTAGACCTGGTGGCGACAAAGCCCTGGGTTTGGAGGACATTAGCCGAAGAGGGACCTAGTGCCTAAGACGGTAGGTTGTTGTACGTTGTTGGAGTTTCGGGTCAGGCTCGTGCGTCGCATTCCTAGAAATGGGGGGAGTGTTGCGGGATTCTTGGGGTCTCTGTGAGGGATTGCAAAGAGATTCTCTCGAGAAACTGCTATGTCTGTCCTCCTTGCAGGACTCTATAAGTTTGGAGCGTTTGAGTTGGGATCTTGCTTAATACGTCCGGAGCGCTCAAAGTAGATGGCTCCTCATGCAAGTCCTTCCTGAATCAGGGCAATTTCAAACGGCTTCATCTGGGGTATATGCACCACGGTTTATATGCAAACTGGTGGCGTTGGAACAAACAGTTGGCCCAGGTTTCTTCAAGATCCCCACAAAGCCTGTGCATTTGTTCTTTCAGAAAGCTCAGCAGGAGTCGCGCCGGCCGGGGGCGGCCCTGCACGATGAAGGCATGCTTAAAGGCTTGAATTATTATTGAGAGCTTCTTCGGAGTACATTGTATGATAATTGTATGGGTAGCACAAGAGCGAATTGCTGGGTATTCCGGCATCTTAGAGAGGAAGTCCGTGACCAGTCACCTTACATCATTCCCTTCCGCTTGTGTTGGGCATGGTTTTGAGTTTCCAGCTCCTCCTCGCAGAGCCATCCCCAAAGGTTCCACATAACGCCAGAGAAGGAGATCCAGGAGAGTTATTTCTCAGGGGGCTCAAAAGGTAGGATAAAGCTAGGTGGGCTCATCCCTATTGTAGATTCTAATATGTTGGGGCTTATTTCCTTTACCCCACCAACTTTCATCCCACCTTTTGAGCCCCTGAAATTTCTGAGGTCAGAACCGTGGGCCCGTAATGTGGGCCCTTACCTGTTTCCAGGATCCTGGCTTGTGGCTTAATTGCGCTTGTAGGATTGGCTCCCGCGTTGCGGAACGATTTCCAGCAAGAATGTGGATATACTCTGTGAGCGGTTTCCTTGTAACCTATCTCTGGATCAGAGCCTGCTCTTAACAATCTGCTCGGGAGCGATGGTCCTTCACACAACCAGATGTGTGCAAGATTTGAAGCCTTCTACTTCTGGAAGGGGATGAAGTCGGCAAAGACTAAGAATATCGCCAGTTGCCAGCCCCAATCCAATGATGCTGCATGAAAGTGCTCTGTCCCTTCATTCCCTACCACCCTAGTATAGTATCATTGTGCAATCTGAGTAGTATTTATGAGTTATCAGGTGGAGGGGATTAGGACTACAATTCGAGCCCTGTCCTTCTGTATGATCATGTCTGAGCCCGCTGTCAACTGCCCTTGCTGCCAGGGATTGTAGCCGCCTGGGCGTCTGAGACAGCAAGGACGCGGCCCACCAGCGGCACCGCATAATCCTTGGTACATTTGAGGTTTATAGGCCCCCTTAAGTAGATAGAATATGGGGTATACGGTATATGGGGATCTTATTATGATATACCCAAAGGGGTATATTCTATCTACTTAGGGGGGACTATAGGGGTTCAGGGTTTAGGCTTCAGGGGTTTAGGGTTTGGGGTTTAGCGAGGGAGATGGACATTTTTCAAGATGGAAAATCTTCATGGGACAGTGATAACTCTTAGGTCAATTCGGTCAATTCCCCCAATAGTATATAGTGGGGAGTTCATAGGGCTTTAATATGCCTACAATAGTCCCTTGTTGTACCCAGTGCTGGGTGGGGGATTGACCCAAGATAACTGTTAAATCAACAGTTGTTAACCATCAGCGTGATGATTGCTGATGTTATCCGAATCATGAATCATTAGTCCAAATCTACCTATAGAAGATTACATTTCCCAAGCTTACTGGTGGTAAGAAGGGTATAAGTGCATATAATCCCCATGTCTTCCCTTATTCCCTACTAAGCGCCAGTAAGCAAACTTGAGCCCTAAACCCTAAACACTAAACCCCAAACTCTAAAACTACAGTAAACCTTAAACCAGCCAACAGCATACGGTTCTACATTGGGGATATCTCGCAGCGTCACAGTGCGTGCATCGAAGATGCTGCGCATCCATCCATGGGCACCAAGATCTGCAGAACAAGCTTCGCCACTTCGGTGCTGAGGGCATGTAGGAGTTATATGAGGGTAATCTTATATAGAGATAGGTATGTTTATGGGGATGTATGAGGTTTATCTTATATTATAGGATATGCAGGGGTTACAGGGATGTATGAGGGTTATCTTATATAGGGATATATAGGGGTTATAGGGATTTATGAGGGTTGTATTATGTTACAGGGATATATAGGGGTTATAGGGATATTTGGGGGTTCAGTGTTGAGGGTTTCAGGTTAGGGTTTATGGGCCCAGGTATAGGGTTTGTTGGACAACTATCTCAGGAAAGGATAATCAAGTGGACAAGAACATGGAAGATGGAATCGAAGCCAGGATTATACAGGGGGTGTTGAGTTTATATTGGGGCCTGAATGATCAAGATCATTATCTTCACATGGTCCTAACCCTAAACCCAAACCCTCAATCCCATCCTGATCATGTAGGTTCCTGTGTCATGCAGAGTAGTCTAGACCAACGTGGACGCGGACGGTAGGACCCACAAACCCCCTTCTCATGGTAAGGCCGTTTTAGCCCTGAACCCCTGAACCGTAAACCCTCTAAATCTTGGGATGCCCCAGATGATGCTCGACCTGCAAATCATTGCCCTTTGTGATTGAAAGCCGAGTCCTTGCCAGCAGCTGTTCCAACTCCTGGGGGGCGCTGTAGTCTAGTGCTTGTAGGCTTTTAGGGACAGTTCGAGAGGTTTCGATGTTTGCGGCACGTACGACAGCTTGCATTCAGAATTTAACATAAACCAGTGACCTCCTCGCATGGGCTCAACTCATTTTGTTTGGAGGGGGTGTTGAATGTTGTATGCCCGGTTTTGACTTGGAAGAAAAACTGGGCCATGGGATCAACAACTTAAAGGCTAATGCCTGAAACGGGTAATGTAGAAGCCTGAATCATGAATACAGCATAATACAACCATTCTTTCTTAACCGTTCATATAGTTTTAGAGAAATACCGCAACAACTATGCCATGAGGTTCTCTTCAAGGGCTGGAGCTACCAGAGAACAGCACGGTCTTGCTTGGGGAGTGTTTGTTGAGAGCTCAAGGTTCCGTGAGCTATGTAATCCTCATCTTCATGAGGTCTTACAAACGATTAAGCCTAGAATGAGATGTCTCTCAATTGCCTAAGAGAAGGTTTGGGGAATGTCTCCAGAGGTGTGCATACATGTATATGTATATATATATATATATGAGTTATAGCGTTTATGCAGTTTCCATGTGTAGGTTGTAGACTTTTGATATCAAATATGGTCGACACTTCCAGAAAAGAGTATGAATTGGCAAGAGGCCCTAAACCCTAAACCCTAAACCTATCCCCATGAAGAAGAGGACATGCAGTGAAGGCCGCTCTCGAAAGCACAGCAAGCGAATCCTCAGATGCTTGTGGCGGGTACAAAGATGCCTATAACGCTAAGATAACCCCAATATGACCCTAAGACAACCGTAACATAACCCCTATATAACCCTAATATAACTCCACCCCAATATAACCCTGCCTATATAACCCCAATACAACCCCTAAGTCTTCGCAAAAAACTGCTCTGGCAAAGATGGCTCCGAACAGTCTTGACGCACAATGGTGCGCAAGACACCAACGGCTTGTCCATGTTAGCTTACTGGGGGATAGTAGGGAATACGGGAGTATAGTATATAGGAACTGTATAATATAGGGATAATATAGTCCAGGGTTCAAGTTTGCTTAGTGGGGGTTAGTAGGGCATAAGGGTACAGGGATAGGGATTATGTAGGGATTATGTCCCCTTATTTCCTACTAGCACCCAGTAAGGTAGGGCAGAGAAAGTATAGATTGTTGCCCCTGAGAGGTTGATCTTGACATTCATTCACCTGGAGCCACCAGGGCACGGGCCATCACATAGTTAGACAAGCCGGCGAGCGACAGGTTGTACAGTGCCCTAAACCCTAAACCCTAAACCCTGGTCTCACCCCAACAAAAAATGCGCCCGGTGAGTGCAGGCTTTAAGGGCACACCATGTGTGTGGATCCTAGGAGTCTTGGACGGGGCAGGGTGTTCAACTGGGACAGGTATACCCATAATATAGTATAATATGCGCACAATATGCTATAATATACACACAATATATTATAATATACTTATGATATACTATAGTATACCCCAATATACTTTATCATACCCACAATATACCATAATATACCCACAACATATACTATAATATTGTGATGGGAATCGTCTGCGATCTCCGAAAGCCTTTGTGGCTCCCTGGGGGTTGCATCGGCCGTGCATTTTCCATCGCCGCTCCCGGTCTCTGTGCCGTCAGAGCGGGTGCCCGGGACCAGAGTTGTGTGGGTTGAAGGGGGATTAGGTGGTTTAGGGTTTAGGGTTTAGGGACAAGGGGGTTCGGGGGGGTTTAGGGTTTAGGGGCAGGGGGGATTAGGGTTTAGGGAGCTTTGAGGAATGTTTTCGCATAAGGAATGAGGCCTTTGGGGGGTGTAGGGGTGTGCCAGGCATTTTCGGGATGAGTCGGATGAGTACATGTGAGCTTGGCTTACTGAAAGATTCTGGAGTTGTTTGGGTTGTTGGTTCCATGCTTGACGGCCTTGATGTTCTGAAGTAGTTCCTCTTGTTCTCACTTGTTTTAAAGTGTGTGGGGGGGAGGGGGTATCTGCACCCTGCAACACCTAAGCCCTTCCAAATCTCTCGGCACCACTAACCCTTATACCCATAAAGGGAGGTACTCCAAAAAATGGTCGGGCATAGGGGTCTAGGTAGACCCTTGAATCCTAAACCCTGAACCCCGAACCCTAAACCTAAACCCTAAATCCTGAACCCTATACTCTAAATCCTAACCCCTAAGCCTTAAGCCCTAAATCCAAAGCCCTAAGCCCCTCAATCCTAAACCTTGAGCACTGAGGCCATGAGGCTCCTCTTCCTCTTTCCATGCCTGGCGCTGGCCGACCTGGCCTTCCTCGTCCCAGCACCCGTCGGGCGCACGCCAGGGGGCGCCTGGGCAGACAGTTTAGGGTAGTTTTGGGTTTGGGGGGTTAGGGGTTTAGGGTTTAGGGCGGTTCAAAGAGGTAGGCTTTAGGGTGTAGGGGTTCGGGTTGAAGTTTAGGGCTGTTTTATTTGCGCTTTGGTTTGAGGTTTAAGGCTTGTGGATCTTGGGGTCTTGGGGTTTCGATCTCAGATGTAACGCAGGGTTTGGGGGTTTCAGTGGTTGCATGATTGGAATGGGGTTGTGGGGTACATCTTCCTCTTCTTCTGAGGAAAGGTGTGTGCTGTACAACTTTAGAGCAGTTTATGTTAGTGCCATTACGCCAACAGGTTTGACAGAAGAAGCAACTAGCCCTAGCCCCGATCCCTTTAGACCCGAGCCCTTTGCAATCCCGTGAAGTATCTATACTTCAATCTGCTGAACAGGAAGCGTACATGGGGCTACACTTGGTTTTCCTCAAGAGCTCTGAGAGAAAGCAATCTTAAACTTTTTTGTTGGATTCTTCCGGAACTGGGGCATAGCATGGATCTTAATGGGTAGGGGCAAGAAGCCATCTGAAACATTGTGCAACCGTATACGCAGCTTGCAAAGGTCACCATGTCTTTGGAACGAATCAGTTCTCACGAGATTCTTTACTGCTTTAGGTTCTCTCAGGATGTTCGCGAGTGTAGTGGTTTATCTCGTGCCCTGAGCCTCTAAGCGCAACACATGCAAATCCCTAGACCCCCAAACTTCCTAAACCCTAAATCCTCAGACCTCAAGTTCTCAAATCTAAAATCCCTAGATCCCAAAGCGACCCCTTGGGGCCAACTCCGCAGGTCTTATTTCCTCGGCTGCTCGCGATGCTGAGGTTCCTGCGCCAGCGAAGCAGGCAGTGCCTGCGGGAATGGGTTTAGGGTTTAGGGGGGCTATACAATTGCCTTTGGGGATTTCCCTAAATTCATACTACGAGCCTACGCAGCTGTCCCCATATTCCCCATTGTGGGAACAGTAATTCAGGCCAGGTCCTATGTACCGTAATAATTGGAACCAGTTGGAAGAATAAACGGAAACTAGGGATCCCTGGCCTCTTCAGGGAATGGCGCCTTTGTTGGAGTGAGGTGGGTGTTTGTACACATATTAAAAACATATATATATATATATATATGTATATATATATATATCTCACTCTCTCTCTCTCTATATGTTTTGCGTGCACGAGGCTTATTTATGGTACTCCCCAATGTAATTGTCCGAGGGCTGTTGCAGGCGGATATGGAGGACTCTCAGTGTATACCACATCTTGCGTCCTGACCCTACTTTCAAGCAGATCCTCCCAATACGGCCAGTCCCGGTTGCACTGTGGTTGTGGCATCTTCCCTTTACATCATCGTGTAGACATGAAACCCCACACCCTAAGCGCTATGCCCGCCTTGCTCCCTCCAGGCAGCCTCGTCGGGCATGAGTGCCACGCTGCTGCTGGGTGCCTCCGCAGTAGCGATGGCTCTGGCCCCTTGGCTCATTCATCCAAGGCAGTTTGAAGAGCCTTGCTTGCTTTTTGACGGGCTTTACTTACACCAGTCCTCCGTAGACTCCGGGGCGCGCTTCTGAGGGAGTGTGAATTGGTGGCTAGAATTCAGAACGAAGTCAACGGCACCCAGGCCACTTCACAGCAGCAGTATGGATCAGTGGGCTTGTCTTGGCCAGCTCCTATGACAGCCAATGCCCACCCCGTTACCACTGCCAAAGGAACCCCCCGATGTGATCCACTGTCCTGTTCAGATTAGCAAGAACATAATGCAACAGCCCAGACACATAGAAACCTGACTGTTAACAGTACTCCTCATTGATTCTTGAGATTGACTGAGTCCATCATCATATCAGAAGGCGGCAAGATCATGAAGTATCTTTACCTGTGAGTGACATCCACCAGAACCTCACCAAACGGTGCGAGGTTTATAGAGCCATCGTATAGATCAATGGGGCCTACCCTAAAGCCTAGCCCCCAAATGCCCCAACCCCTAAACCGATAACCCTAAAGCTTGAATCCTCACCTGAATAGTTTTTTTGGGTATAATAGCCCCTATTCTAGAATAGACTATATCCTCCCATTGGGTACAGTTTATCATATACAGAATATAATCTTACTGGGTTCTCAACCACCCCTAAACCCTAACCCTAAACACTACTCACCTGCAGGCGCGTCGCCGAGCTACCCTCGCCAGGCGAGTCTGGACCTACATGCCCATCGAGGAGGGACGACCAAAAGGGTAATATTCAGCGCAAGGAATTGATCACTGTCCCCAATTCAACGCCCTTCAGTCCCCCAAACTTGGATAGAATTTTTGTAGATACGTATGAGTGAGGGTTTCCCAAAATTAGGGGTACCTTTTTTTGGGTCCCCACACAAAGGATTAGAGTATTTTTGGGGTCTGGATACAATAGCTTCCGTTTCATTTTCCATTTTCTTTTCCATTCGATTCTCCATTGTTGGAAGATGTGGAGGAACCTTAAACGCTAAACCCTAAACCCTAAACCTATACATACGACATGCATTCCGGAGGCCAGGTTCAAGATGCGGGGCCAGGGGGAGTTGATATTAGGAAGAAGGGTCACTTGCGTCTCTTACTCCGGCTCCTTGTGATAGTTTTACTAGCTTTTCTTGGGCTTGCAGGGGTACAGGGCTCGTAGGGTCATGATGGCAATAGACATGACCATCTACAAGCTAACAGTAATAGTAATGTAATAGTAATGTAATAGTAGTAATAATAGTAATATTAATAGTAATAGTAATAATAATAATGGAAAAGAAAATGGAAACTACAGGGATTATAGGGTTATATGGGTACTCTTGAAACCTTAAACCCTGCAAACTACTGTATTGGAGCAGGGCAGGCTCAGCTCGAAAGAAGTGGATTCCTACTGCCATCAGAGGAGCCTGCATGACGGTTCCAGAATCCTTCCATATTAGGTTTATGCAAATGGGTTTACTACAAGGTTCCTGAAAATGATCATTAATTTCTGTTACCAACAATCCTAATATTTAGCTGAAATTATGATTTNNCAAATCCCTTAGAGTTTAGGGTAAGACCTTTTGCCTCTTGTTAGACTGTATTTTGCAGTCTCCAGGGTTGGAGGTACTGGTAGGACCAAGAAGCAGCTGCCAGAGCAGTTAGGATGACAGGGGCTCCAGATGGCAGGGTCCCTTTGCTGCTAAGCGTCCCGCCACCAAAGCATCACATGTTCTGAGAACAACTCTTTGAAATCAGGCTCAGAGATGCGAAGACTAGACCACCCTCCTCAGCGAAGAAGAACATAAGCCCCCTCTAGGCCAAGATCCTGTAGCATTCAAAGATTCCCCACATTTTCCTGTGACACCAATCCGTCCTGCACATGCCTAGTATGTAGGGAACTGGGCTACTTGGAGGGTCAGGGGGACTTAGTAACTAGGGTAATAATGGGGATACTTGGTGTTAGTATATGGCTTATAGGGGTTGTGGGTATTTTACTAAGTCTCCCTGACCCTCCAAGTACCCATCGCAGGGGAAGGATTGCCCCGGCTTGGGCAAGCAGGCCTCTGGGCCTCTTTGGCGCCAGTACATGTGTCTGGGCGAAATTTATCGATATCAGCCGATTTCACCCCAGATGGCCTTAAGCCTTAAACCTCGAACGCTGAGCCTTGGTGGTCTATATGAGCTATAGTCCAAACTCCTTAAAAGAAGGGTTGTATAGGGGATGATATAGAGGAATATGGTAGGGGTTATTAAGGGGGATACCTGGAGTTAAGATGATGGCTCACATAGAAACCAGTCAAACAATGGCCTTATTTCAGGTTTTGTAGTGGTTGTACTTCAGCCAGATGGGTATTGACAGAGGAACACGACACAGACGGACTGCTGGCAATCAGGAAGCCGGGCCCCTTAGAATGTCTACATAATTCTCGCATGACGTCCCTTGGTGTGCTTATTCGATAGTTTCCCCAAAAAAGGGGCACCCCAATACAAATCCCTCCATACTATTGAGATCCCTAAAGGGTAACCCGAATTTTGGGAATCCCTAAGCCCTAAACCTTACATAAACCTCATATTCCCCTAGGTCGGCTTTTAAGGGGCCATTTAGACTACTGCCAGAAGAAAATCCTCCAAGCCTGGCGCGGAACCGAGGAACCTGCATCGTCAGTCCAAGAAAACTATGGGCCGCAAGGTACCTTGTCCTTGAATTCCTGGTATTATATAGGGGGTTATATCGGGTTTAGGGTGTACGGTCAAGGGTCTAAACTCCCTAAAGAGGTTATATAGGGGATTATATGAGGGAGTATTATAGGGATTATTAAGGGGGATACTTGGAGTTTAGACTGTAGCTCAAGTAGTATATTCCGTTATTCACTACAATGAAACCGCCGTATATACCCTTTTATAATGTATCAGCTTCCATTTTCTTTTCCATTATCCCAATATAACCCCAATATACTATATAGTAGTTTCCGATTTCTTTTGCATTATCACTGCATAACCGGTGCCTTGATCTTTGTGCAGCAGTGTGGCTGCTTCTCAGAATGGGCTCTACGAAGCCTGTAAGGGAATGTGGGCTTCGGATTTAGGGTTTAGGCTTTAGGGCCTGGTGGTTTTATCCTAAACCCTAAACCCTTTTGAGAAGCCATGCAGCTCTCTTTTGCGTATGGCTCGTACTACATCGTCAGATTTGAGGCTGATGTAGCTGCACCTGTTGGTCATCTGGAGAGTACGACCGTTGATGCGGTCTTGAAGTAACTTCGTTCTGGGTATTGTTCTCTTAAAGGGGACTATACCCCTATATTACCTATATAATCCTACATAACCCCAATATACTATAATAGTTTCTTCTTTCTTGTCCATTATCCCTATAACTCCTTAAAGGGGATTCCCCTGGTGGCAAAGGGCAAGTTTAAGTTTGTGCCAGGTCCGCTATCTCAAGCAGCAGCGAATCCTGCGTGACCACAATGTGTGGTGGGGCTGGTATGGCAAGTGGCACACCTGGAACCCCCACCCGGGCATCAAGAACCTCTACCAGGCACTTGGCGGAATTTTGCGCCTTGCAAGGGTGGTGGCGCAGCACAAGCATGCACTCTGTACATTTGCAGCGTTGCCAGACATGTGAGCTACTGTCAAAATTAGCCTTATCAAGGGACCCTTAACAGTGGACACCGGGGGCCCTCTTCTAGTTGAGTATACTAGTCCCTACTAGGGAACCCAAGTCCATTGAATTATGAGGGAAATATTGACTGTATCTCATATGCTCTATCCAGCCTAGGGATAGAGATCCTCAAAGGATCAGGGGTCAAGCGTCCAAATGAGAATCGTCACGCTAAGGGTGGCTGCTGCAGTACTCTTCCATTTTGATCCACTTTATGCTGTTCTGTAGCTAGTAAATATTTCGTATTTGCATTCCTAGATTTTCAAAGGTTCAGGTTTCTTTGTCTTTGTTGGCGTAGAATCGTGAGTATTCCCGTTAGTGATGAGTAGTCCCAATACTAATATAGTACCAGCATAGAATGGGGAACATGAAAGGCGATGGGGTGATGGGGATTTTCGGAGCCCAGGGGGTATCAAGGGTTTCGGGTTTAGGGTTCCTTACTGCCTTTCATCATGTTTCGGCCTCCGGTCTGGATTTGAATTGTCAGAGGTTCCTCCAAACTGTGGGTCTTTGTATAGGGGTCCAACAGCTTTAGGGCTCAATTTTGCTGGCATGTAGGGAGATCATAATATTGAGAAACTTGTATTGCAAAGTAGCGACGCCCCAGCTGTCAGAACGTTGCATCTACATTTGAAGTCAGGGTGTGTGTGCTGTGAGCCCAAAACACGGAAGTTGTAAACATTTCGTCGTAAAACATGTCAAAGCACATGACAGCATGCTTCGATGAATAAAGTTACATGTTCTCAATGGGGGTATCCTAAAATTAGGAGTACCATTGTGGGGTCTCCATAATTATTTGGGATCTAGATTGGCCCCTCCTCCAATATTTGGAAGTTTACTAGGCTCTGTCACCAGTACTAGCTCAGGTTGTAAGGCAATGTATAGCCTGGGCACCGTGACCTTCAAGTAGAACCTGAGACTCTCCTAAACTTTCAACCTCAAAACCCAAAACCTTTAGATCCTAAACACTAAACCCTAGTCCCAAAACCCTTGAATCCTAAACCCTAAACCCTAAACCCTTAAATCCTAAACCCTAAACTCCCAAACCCTTAGATCCTAAACCCCAAACCCAAAACCCTTGAATCCTAAACCCTAAACCCCAAACCCCAAAACCTTAAACCCTAAGCCCAAAACCCTCAAACCCCAAACCCTTAAATCCTAAACCCAACCGAGTATTCAACTGGCCAGGGCCCGGAGTCGCACCCGGACAATCCAGATGCTTGGGGAGGTTTAGGGTCTAAGGATCTAAGGATTTAAGGGTTTAAAGTTTTGTGGTTTAAGGATTTAAGGGTTTGAGGGTGGAAGAATGCTCGGAGAGGTTAGGGTTTAAGGCTTTAAGGGTGGAAGGGTCAAAGGTTTAAGAGTTTCAGGGGTGACAGGTTTTGAGGCTGGAAAGGTTTAGGGCTTCAGTGTTTAGGGTTGATGAGAGGATCGGTTGTTCCCATTTGTTTGTAGGTTCTTTTCGCTCTCGATTGAAACTACTGGTTGGATGAACTACGGAAACGAATCTGATGTGAAGAAATTTCTGATCTGTGGCAGGCGGAAAGTATCTGAGAGTGTGAGAGACTTCGATCAGAACTTTGAGGTCCCATAACTTCCAGGTTGTAGGTAGGGAATAAGGGAATAGAATCCCTATGTAATCCCTAATTATACAGTATGTTCCCTTATTCCCTTCTCAGAACCAGTAAGATAATGCAGTTCCAGTCTTCCAGCAATGCGTTGCCTGAAACGAAAAATTCATACCCCTCATTGATCAAACCATGTGGTGGCGATGCACGCGCAAATGTGTGTGGATGCCACCTAAACCCTAAACCCTAAACCCTAAATCCAATGTATTGACATTGGTTTTGTAAAGTTCTCTGGAACCTTCCGAGGTAAGGCTTCCAGAAGCACGAAAAGCAGAGTCTGAACACCTGCAACGCTCAACATGTCTTCTACATTAGGAGGACCCCCCACCCTGTAATAGTGGTATAATAGGAATATAAGAGGACCCTAATATGATCCCTATTACCCCCTATAGTCACTACCTAACTTCTACAAGGTGTAGCCAAAAGTATTTGCACTCTGCACCCCGAAAACCTACATCCCAAACCCTTAACCATCCTGTTGTTTTTAAGCCCCTCATGCTCTGCACGCTAACGCCCGAATTCTAAACCCTTTTGCAGGAAGCCCCTTGACCCTCGTAGTTTCCATCTCATTCTCCATCTGATTCTCCAGTATCAGAGAGCAAGTCTATACAACCCTACATAATATAGCCCGCCATATAGCACCAGCCAAGGATTTCCCTGCGCCCAACAGCGGCCTCCAGGCTTTTGGAGGCCGGGGCTTTGCCGACCCGAACAGCTCGGACTCCATGCCTTGCTGGCTTTACCATGTGGGTGGTTGTCAAAATTATGGGCCCCTTTGATTCTAGATCATATTACGGCACTTAATATTAAGGGGTACCAAAATGGGACCTTAGTTTTGGGAACTACCCTAACCCCTGTAGCTGTAGCTTCTTAGTCGAACGAACGCGAAGACGAAGGGCGTTTTGTGCCATAACCTTGCAGAGCCCCTAGATCTCCCTATAGCACCCCCCCCAATGACCCAATACACTTCAGATTTTGCCTATATAACCGCAATCTTACCCCGTATAAACCCTATGTTATCCGTGTATAACCTCTATGTAAGCACTACGGCTTGTCGCCCCCCTAACCAGCCATTGTCCAACAAGCCTGTCAAAATCACAGTCTGATAGTTTCCCGAAAGAATGGTGGATTTTGGCCCCAAGTCGATATGGTCGTTTCCCAAAATTAAGGTACTCCAATATAGACCCCAATATACTATAATCCTTAAAATGGGGACCCCCAAAATGGTACCTCTAATTTTGGGAAACCCCCATATGGTCATTAATTCCCGGCACCCTGAAGCCATTCTCTCTCGGACTTCTAGAGGGTTTAGGGTACCAAAGCCCCACCTAGACCTGTTGACTGGATTGGATAAAGATTGGGGCCACACTATACCTAACACCACCAGCTGAGAGAACCTGAAGCCGCAGACCGACTCTTCACAAAATGGGAGGCAGGGCTCTCCAAACCCTCCCCCACCCGCCTCAACCTCAAATCTCGAGGGTCCCGCATCCTTGATCTTCAAACATGCGGATCCGACGTATGCGCCCCGAACCCGCAAGCCCCTGTACCCCTAACTACTTACGGCTTAGTAGTAATTACCCCCTATAGATAGTAGGTATAACCCATTAAACTGTAGGTAATAGTGGTTATAGTCCTAAACCTTATGTACACCTTATATGTCCCTACATAACCCCTGTATAGTCCCTACTTAAGGGGACCCTAAGTCCTCAGAGCCATGCACCCAGGCAGCCGTCCAGTGGCGCCTGCAAGCAGCCGCAGCGCCTTCGTGGCTGGAAGGCGTGTTTTGAGAAACCTTGAGTTAGGGTTTAGGGTTGAGGGTTTAGGGTTTAGGGTTTAGGCTTTAGGGTTGGCAATCAGATTTTGCAGGGTTCAAGTGTTTGTTAAGGTGCCTGCCGAATTCTGCAACTGTAAAGACCATTCGGGGGACCATGCAGCGACCAACTATGGATCCTGGAATGTTTCCAAACCAGGGCAGACCAGGTGCGATTGCTTGGCAGAATGACGACGCATCAGGGTGTAGCACTTGGGTTCGAGAGCTGCAGTTTCAAAGTTCAGGTTGTATGTTTAGTGGCGGGCATGTGAGGTCAGGTATAGATGTTTGAGGATCCGAGAGTGCACAGGACTGCGATGTGCATGGCGTCTTTGAACAAGGATGGAGACTCCGCAAGGGGGATCAAGTGGCTATGGACGAGTCAGAACTTAAGATTGCAAGTTTAATCATGTTGACGTGATTGTCCAACCTGCGATCTCCATATCGTTGGTATGGCCAATCCAAGACAATGGGATTAAGAGCGCCCAAAGGCAGGCACATCAAGCAAGAAGCCGCCAAGGCTCATAGCACGGACAGGATGATTTATGAGAGCGGCGCCCCTTAAGGCTAAAGCTTAAAGCATGCAGAGCTCCATTCTGCTTTCAGGCACTCCAGGATTACACTTGAACATGCTCTAACCCTGCCCACACCAAACTTGAAAGTAAAATCCCAATACAACCCCAACATAACCCCAATATAACCCCAATATAATCCCAATATAAGAACCGGATGCTGTCACCAGCAGGGCACCAACCATGGGCTCTGCTAAGCGTGCAGTCTCCAAGCTCAAATTTGTTGCCGGTGCGGGAGAGGGTCAGTTGAATGCTTCAAATACCCAATGATATAGGGATAATGGAAAATTAAATATATTAAATGGAGACTGCTATAGTATAATGGGGTATGTTTTCTATAGTTTTATTCGGATTCCTTGACGAGACTGTTTGCCTTGGCGGCGGGTATTTTCTGTTTCAGGGAGGGGATTGGCTTGGAAGGTGTTTGTGCAATGGGCCTTGCGGGTCATTGGCGGCTTACAGGATTCCGGGCCTGGGTTTCCTTGGGTGCAGAAAGGGTTTAGGGTTTAGGGTTTAGGGAGAAGTAGTAGTTTCCCAAGATAAAGGGATCCCACAATAGACCCCGGTATATTCTAATTCTTATTACGAGGACCCCCCGAAATTCACCTCTAATTCTGGGAAACCCCAAGCCAAAACCCCTACAGAATCCCAGTTTCCATTCCATTTTCCATTTTATTCTCCCTGTTGTGTAAGATCCGAGGCCATCTGGAAGCCTACATACAGTGGTTTAGGGTTTAGGGTTAAGCCCTAGTGGAATGGCTCCATGTCAATTGACCGTGTGGCTGACATGCGCCTCTTATCCCTCCAAAGCTTTTTCAGGCATATGCATCAGGTGGACTCCCCACCCAGTACTAGTGACTACAATGACTACGCGAGATCATGGTGATTTTATATTAAGATCCTCTTACCTTCCTCATATACAGGGTGGGGGTCCACCTAGCAAATAGACCCCAATATCTTATCATCCTCATTATTGAGGACCTCAAAATGGCCCCCTAATTTTAGGAAACATTGGACTCTCTGAGGTTCTGTCTGCTACTCGAGCGCGGTCTGGGCTGGTGATGAAGGCCCATAAGAAGGCGCACCTGTTGGTTTGGGCCGTACGTATTTGTATCTTGCTGCACACCCCTCAACCTTAAACCCTAAACCATTCTGTCGGGCTCAAGGCTCAGCAGTGCAGGGCATCTAGACCTGGCCAGTGTTGGAGTGATGCCAAGTGCCTCCAGCACCACAAGCTATGTTGTGCGGGTTGCAAGAACTGCTGAAGATATCGCTGAATGTCAGTCTCTGCGCCGCAATGTCTTTGTCGTCGAACAACAGATTCCAGCAGATACTGAGAGGGATGGCAAGGACCAGGATGCCTTTCACATCATGCTCTGTCTGGAAGAGTGTCTGGTTGCCACGGGACGAGTCCTCGTGAAGAGCGCTGCCGGTGGCCCTGCGAAAGCCATCCTTGGCCGAATCGCGGTCCGCACCGAGCATCGAGGGCAGGGACTTGGTAGTCGGGTCGTGCAGGAGCTTGAGACGCTGGCCAGAGCAGAAGGCGCAGCCCAAGCCACTTTGTCTCCACATCACTACCTGGAGCCGTTTTATGCACGCATGGGGTATCAGAGACCTTCAGGCGATGAGATCATAAACCTGACTGACCGCCATCTGCTCATCACAATGGAGAAGGGCCTTGATGCAGCCTAATGTGTTTGGATGGTTTGGACTAGAGCAGTCTCTGTACAGTTGCTCAGCGATTTTGCTTCAGCTTGTAGGATGCAAATCATCACACATCCATGAACAGCAATGCGAGATGTTGGTGACATGTGCGTAAGATGTGTGCTTGTTGCTCTCAAGAACTCAGTCTGTTACTGGTGGTTAGTATAGAGAACAAAGGAATAGATTCCCTTGTCCCCTGTTAAACTCCCCAATAAGGCGGTTGCATTCATGCAGATGTGTGCTTGAGGCATGCTGGACCCTGCACGGAAATCATTCTGGCACTTGTATGGTTTGATGTTGATTTAGGAGCCCGTGCGGATAAGTTTGAACCTAGATATTGTTGTGTGACACCTATATGTGTACATATATATATAT
>CAJNIZ010010047.1:93656-106087 GCA_905231905.1 Symbiodinium pilosum
CCTCCACGCCGTCGCACTCTCTATAAGAGCATATATATATATATCCTTATGTAACCACTTTACTTGTGCATATATGCAAATACCTTTTTTTTGCAGTGAACCAGCATGTTGTGGTAACCCAGACGACGGTCTTGGTGCCCTACTTTGAGGGACCCTGGGCTTACATGAGAAACCCTGCGTAAATCATGTTACTGGTTCTTACTAGGGAATAAGGGAGTCTAATCCCTCTATAACCCCTATATAATCTATTTCCTTATTCCTTAAACCCTAAACCCTAAGCCTTAAGCCCCTGTAAGTCATGGGTCCAGCACAAGATCTGTAGATCTGCAGATCTCGGCTCTGCAGTCCTTTGCACCCGCCGGGTGAGGGCAAAAGAGCTGTGCCTAGGTCATGCGGATCTGGGCTTGGAGGGTTGTATAGGGATAATGGAAAAGAGAATGAAACTTACTATTTGGGGTAATATAGGGATAATGGAAAAGAACATGGAAACTGGTTGTTAAAATTTTGAGGAACGTTTTTGGAGGCTTGGTAGGGTCCAAGTTGTCAGGCAGTCCCTTGGAGCATAGTGCGATGATTGGAAGAGTGCAAGCCAGGCAGTCCCTTGGAACATCACTTCTGCTGAGAATGGCGGCCAACTTATGTTTCGAAAGCACTGATTATTCCTGGATCATTCTTCCATTCCTTACGTTCGTGTTTAGGGGTTTAGGGTTTAGGGTTGGCTCCAGTAATCCTGGCAGCACCAGATAGTCCAAGGTCGGAGAGCCGGAACTCCGAACCCCCTGAGCATGAAAATTCAAAACTTGTCTGAGGCCTCAAGCTCTAAACCAGAACCTCACTAGACCAATTTAGTATCCTGCATAATCAATGTATTATCAAGAATGTCATCATCAACATAGTTATTTAAACTGGTTTGCTGTTGATTCTCTTAAGTACCTTAACCCCGAAAACACCCTGAACGAAGCAACAAACCCTGAAACTGAGATTCATTGCTGTGCAGAGAGATGGTTGCCCGTAGAGTTGCTGTAACGATAACGGGCGTAGCTGCAACATGGAAAAGGCAGGATACTTGCGGGACCCCCCGCCTAAATATCGACTCCTCCGCCCCCTTGTACCACATTACCAAATACTCCCAATATTGTACCATTGCATAATTGCGGAATGTTTATTATAAAGGATGGGGGGATGTAGTACGAGGCGGAGGGGATTATCAAGAAAATGTGGCAGGCGTGGTCAATGGTTCTGGCAAGTTTTCTCAGGTCCTTTCCGCAGTAGACACAGAGGAGAATGCCTGGAATGCTGTAAGCTACAGGGCCACATGCTGAACTCACCCGAACTGGCGGTACCCGTTTTGCTTGCTTTTATTTGTACTGTTGAAGTTGGCTGTGATTTTGCAAAGCTTCTGGGAACTCGGAATGTAGGACGTCAGGGCCAGTCAGGTGCCTATGTCTTTGTGCAGCACTAGAGCAAACAAAATCTGACCCTCTTTCTGGCTCCCTCTTCACACAACTATCATGGCTGAAAGGCATAAGCAGTTTTGAGCAGGTCCCCATTTGAGCCTTGATACCAGTTTTTTTTTTTGCAGGCCGCACTTCTTCTTTGTGCGACAGTTATTTTATGGCTACTACCCTACAGCCTAAACCCCTACTGCCCTAAACCCTAAACCCTACACCCTAAACCCTAAACCCTAAACCCTGTGGAAGTAGTTGCACTGCGCCAGGCGGCGGCGAGTACTAAGAATCAGGGCAACTCGAGGAATCCTCATCACTGGGGCGCTCGCTGGCTGTTTTAAGGAGAAATAGTTCGAGTCCCTAGTATTTAGGATTTAGGGTTGAGGGTTTAGGGATGAGGGTTTACAGGGTTTAGAGATTAGGGTTTAGGGTTTAGGGCATATCACTCCCCAATTTATGGAGAAAATGAAATGGAATCTGGGATTATATAGGGGGTTATATAAGCTAGTCTAAACTCCATGAAGGGGGTTATGTAGGGAATAAGAGAAGTATAGGGTGAGTAAGAGGGATACTAGGAGTTTAGATTATGCCTCACATGAAGACCTTTTACTGGAAGCCTGCTAAGAAGTCTTGAAGTCACTAGGGATTCCTTAGCATCGGACAGGTGAGAAGACATCAGTGTGAGAATACATCCCTAAACCCTTCCCAACAGCAGATATGACATATTTTCCTCCATGATAATAAAGTTGTTGAGGTGAAGGTTCATGATGATGAGGGTGAGGGGGTTACTCTAGTAATCACTGACATTCGTAGCAGGAATAGTAGAAGGAGTAACAGTAAGGTGCAAGGGATTCTAATCCCTACCGCGCTCGCAGACCCCTTGAGAAGCTTGTTGCCCACCGCGGCACAGTTCACAAAGAAACGCTGATCTGACCGCGTTGCCATGTAGGGATGTTGCTATGTTGATTGTTAGCATCTTTTTGGTTTTCAACATTGCTTTCATTGTTGATCTGCAACTGCTTCGCGGTTGCGGCAGCGGCAGTGGCAGCGCTGTCGTCCTCATAAATCAGGGCCAGTGCGAGGTACTGTTATTGTCGCAAGAAGAGAACCATCACTGCTCCTCAAGTCCCGAAACCTAGAGGTAGCGTAAGTTTTTTTTTCTGCTCGTTGAGATTTTCCATATGAACCTGTTCATCTTTGTTGATATCACACATAGTGTTCATCAATACTCCTCCCACTGATGCTAACTAGCTTTGTGACCATTCTTCCAACTTATTATCATTATTATTATTAGTATTTTTGTTGCTACTATGACTAGTTGCTATTACTATCATTACTATTACTATTACTATTGTTATTCTTATTCTGATTACAATTATTATTGCTATTATCACCCCTACTACTATATTCACTATGAGTATCATCGTCATTACTATCACTTTTACTAGTATTACCACTACTATGACTGTTATTATCTTTAATTATATCTATGATTAGTATTCTTACTTCTATTATTGTAGCTGCTGCTCGCAGTGCTCAGCCCAGGTGAAGGCCCTGGCTGGCAAGGCCGTGAAGGTCCGCCAACGCCTTGTGAAGCAGCACCTCGTTCGGAGCTGTAGAGTTTGGGGTTTGGGGTTGAGGATTTAGGGTTTAGGGCTTTGGGTGAAGGATTTAGGGTTTAGGGCTTAGGCTTAAGGATTTAGGGTTTAGGGCTTATGGTTTAAGACTAGGGTTGAAGAAGGGGCGCAGGCCTCATGGTGTGGGTTTCTCTTTGGAGAGGTTTTTTCTGCTGGATGTTTTGGACTGGAGGGTTTTGGGGTTAAAGTTTTGGGATTTGGGATGCCGCTGACTTGCTTCTTGCAGGTTTGGCTAATTTTGTGTGTTTCACGCATTTTTCAGGTTTTTGTGGGCTAGGATCGCGAATTTATCAAGCGGGAGGGCTCAGGGCTGGGGTGTTCAACGTAGGATTTAGGGACTTCAGGATTGGGATGCGGGCAGGCGCATGATTGTGGTGTAAGTCGAACCCACAGCCCCAATGTCTACTGCAAGGTGTAGGGTGTTGATGTGGAATCTGAAAGTACTCTAATCCTACCCCTAATCCCTAAAGCCTAAACCCTCCCTAAACCCTAAACCCTAAACCCGACACCGAGTGTTGGAAGGCTTACTGTGGGTGGTTGGGCAGGGCATGCAACACAGCTCCTGCTCTTCTGCAGGACGAGAGAGACCATAAGGCTCAAAGGCCGCTGTATATATATATATACTATAGTCACACGGTTCATTACCATTACTTAGGGTTTGGGGGCGGATTTTGGGTTTCAAAATTTTAAAATTTGGGTACCCTAAGTAATGGTAAGTTTACATGGGCTTGAGGGTTTAGGGTTTAGGGTTTAGCGATTATATAGGGAACTACTATAGGGGATATTAAGGGGGATACTAGGAGTTTAGACTATAGCTCGTATGAGCTACGGACTAAATTTAGGTTGGGATCACCTATAGGGAACTATATTGGGTTTTGGGGGGGACCTATTAAGGGATATGCTGCAAATTTAGTCCGGGTCTCATATGTGTATTAGTGGGTTCATGGCAGGGGTACCATATATGTATGTATCTACAGATGGATGGACAGAAGCTGTGTCCCTCAAGAAGTTCGAAGTCCCATATGTAATGTCCTGGGAAACTTCACCTGCTGCCTGTGGCCGAAATCGGAATTTCACACAATCATCCCGACATAATCCCGGAATGTCCCTAGAGTGTTTGAGGGTACTCCTCGCTTGGGAAGCTCCCAAATCACACGGACGAGGCGAGCGATGACCTGGTACCCAGGAAACAATGTCAAGATGTGCAAGTCTCCTGATGGCAGCTCAAGAATGTTTCTGCTTTGGCTGTGGCAGCTAGCTTGGATGCCCCAAGTTCGGTTTGCATGTAGCGGCATCGCTGTGTAGGCCCTCCATACTCTCCGAGTGCGTACATAGGCTTGCGTAATTCCTGTGTGCTGCCTGAACGGTTCTCTCAACTTCCTCTCTACCGGATGTGGCATTGAGGGACATGTCGCTGATTGCCATGAGAGACGGCATCGTGCAGTGGCGCGGTGACTACCGCCACAAGGAGGCGTCTGAAGTTCAGAGTGGCTGAGGGATTCAGGGTTCAGTGCTTGGGGACTTCGTAGGTAGGGGTTGAAGGTTCAGGAGTTTGGAAGCCACCATGGGAGTTTTGAGATGGCAACCCCATACCTCCTCAAGCTTTGCTCTCTTCACGGACCTGAGAGACGTTGCTCTTTGTTGGTCTTCTACTCATAGAGTGCTTAGCCACGAGCAAGCTAGTTGTTGACATATATTGGGATAATGGAAAAGAAAATGAAAGCTACTATAATGTTTCTTTTCTGGATAACGGAAAAGAACATGGAAACTACTATGATGGGTTATATAGGGCTTAGGGCTTACTTGGGGAGTGTTGGGCCATTTGGCTGCCTTTGGATTTGACTTCTAGATGCCTGGCTTCAAGGGTTTACGCAAGCCCGCAGTCCAACTCAGACTGGATCTGGCTCTTGGGTAGTTCCCAAAGTTGGGGGTCCTATTTTGGTACCCCTATATATCAGGTCCCGTAACATGACCTATAACCAAAATTTCGAGAAGAGCCCCTATAACCCTTTTAGAACCCTATGTAACCCGTATAGAACCCTATATAACTATAACTCTATACAGGCTCTGTATAACCGGTTCTTTTTTGAGAACAACCCTTTTGAAGCTGAAGGGAGCTCGGCAGCCAAGGCCTAAGGCATCATGTGCCCCCAGCAATTTGTAAAGCATGGGTAGTTTAAACATATTGGGATAATGGGAAAGGAAAATGGAAACGACTATAATGGGTTATACTGGGATAGTGGAAAAGAACATGGAAGCTACTATGACGGGTTATATAGGGTTTAGGCCTGACTTGGGGAGTGTGTAGACCGCAGCAGGTTGTGATCTTTAAGTCTGTTTTCGTCGGTTGACACTGCTTTTGAGCAAACAGCGGCGGACAGCCTGTAACGGCAGCATCTGAGCATTTGGTCCTGCAAACGGCTTTTTCATGGGAGAGGATGCCTAGTATGGCTATCAAGTTTGGGTTTTCTGACGTGAGGCTTGTAACGAGAAGCATGATGCTACGGGCTAGAAGTTCAAGCTAGTAGCTGCCGTTACTGACACAGCAACAAAGATCACTGGGAATGCTCAGGAACCTGCATAATAACAACAGACCGACCCGAATGATATTCTCCAACAGTTTCTTGCTGCAGTCCTACTGTAATTATCGAATTACATCCTGCTTCGGTAAACGACGCAGATGCCCTGGAGCACCCTACAGATGAGACTCCTACGTTTAGCATCTTTTATTGCCGCGCAGGTGAGCGTGGTGCCTTGGGAGTACGTAACCAAGAAGTGCCGCTGGTCCACAACGACCACCCTGGTGCCCTGGACACTTTGATTAGCTGCAGCTTCCAAAAATCTGGGATGTTTCCCAGGGCTATCTTACGATGTGTATGTGTGCATCCGTATATATATATATATTCGCAGTTATCTATACATGTATGGAAGTGGGATCAGGGGCTCTACTACGGACATACGAGGATATGTGGGGCTTAGGGTTCCAAAAACTAGGGGTCCATTTCTGGGTGTCACTCTTGGAAGGCGCATGGTAGTATTGGGACAATTAAGGGGGTCCCAACTTGTCGAAATATCCATGGGGTCTTGTTCCAAAGGTATGGTTACCCGCCACACACCACCCAACCATCTCGGGATCTAAATCTTGGGCGCCCGGCCTAAACCCTAAACCCTAAACCCTAAACCCTAAACCCTAAACCCTAAACCCTAAACCGCGTCTCAACCCTCAACCCCTGCACCCCTAGAGTCCCCCTTAAGTAGATAGAATATTATAGGGTTTAGGGAATATGGGGCTTTATAGGGGCTATATAGGGATAATGGAAAAGAAAATGGAAACTACTATAATTTAATGGGGTATATATTGGGGTTATACTCCCCCTTAAGTAGATAGAATAAGGGTTATATGGGGATCTTATTATAATATACCCAAAGCCAAATTCTATCTACTTAAGGGGTACTCTAAACCCTAAACCTGGATTGCAGTCACCTGGCCAGAAGCAGAACTTCGATGATCTTCCAACAAGAAAGGCTGTGGAGCTGACCATTCCACCTGAGCTATAGCTATATAGTTATCCACATATATGTATATAGGGATTATATTTCCCGCAATCATGTAAAATCAAGTGGAAAAGAGAATGGAAAATGACATGGAAACTGGGATTATACAGGCGGTTATATGAGCTATAGTCTAAACACCTCAAAGGGGGTTGTGAAGGGGAAGACTATATATATACATATATATATATGGGACTACTATAGGGGTTAAGGGGGATACTAGGAGTTTAAAACCTAAACCCAAAATAGTCTAAACTCCTAGTATCCCCCTTGATATCCCCTATAGTAGTCCCTTATATAATCCTTTCTATAACCGCCCTTAAGGAGTTTAGGTTACAGCTCATAGAACCGTCCTGGCTCTTCTATGGCTAGTCAGTAAACCCTAAACCCTAAATCCTAAACCCTGGGTCTAGGGTTTAGGGTTTAGGGTTTACCCTAAATCCTAAACCCTAAACCCAGGCTTTCTGGGCACCTCCCACCCTGAGCGATCCATTAGTATGTAGACATGGATTGTCGTTTTATCGTTGTCTCCAGACACGCATCTGTCCATTTATATACCTCCATATAACCCCTATATAACCCATTCTAGTCATTTCCATTTTATTTCCTATTATCCCCATACAATTTATATTACCCTATAGGTGAGAGGGCAAATGCATGTTAACCCAGACGCAATCGAGGCGCCGCAGAAGTACGAGCCATGGATGGGAACCAACTTCGACCGTCGGACACCCAGAGTCTGGATTTAGGGTTGGGTTTAAGGTTTAAGGTTTAGGGTAGCATTTTGAGAGGGATGGCAGATGCCATAAGGGAGCATGCACGGATGTAGTGTCCCAAGGCTGTGGCTTGTTGTGTGTACCTTGCTACTTCCCAATTAGCGCGCAACTTAAGTTATGGCCATGCAACAAGAGATGATGTCTGTTTTCTGGATGGATTTGTGCTGATCCCTTTGAATTGAAAGGACGGAATCAGGGCATATGCGGCTGGCCACTACAAAAGATGCATGGCCCGGGACTTCGACATGAGATTTAATCGAACCCCCATCCAGCATTCTGTGGGGTCGATCGTGGGTGGAGGGTGTCCTTGTCATGGGGTTCATGTCGGTCCAAGGGCTCCATTTAAACCCTGAACCCTGGACCTGCAAGGATGGTGGGCACATTCCCTTCCCCTTCCTTTTGGAAGCCCTAACCCTAGCAGCTATTATTGGCAGCCTTATAATTCGTAATTGCAAGCATGAAGACCGGGAGATGCAAGGCTACAGCGACAAGTGGCCCGTCCGAAAGATGTATGAGGAATGGAAGGCTGCGGCGCTGGGGGCTGCCACCGTATTTAGCAATGATCCTTGCCAGGCTACTACTATTGTATTGAGACTTAAGTCCCTCTGGTGGCTCAAAGCTGCTGGGTTCCGGCATAAGAAGCATACCACATCGAGAGTTAGATGTTCTCAGAGAGGCCTCTCGAGGCATGGAGGTTGCAGGGATTGTTATAGAGAGCTTAAGTCCCTTGTCGCAAGGATGTAGGATTCTTGTTTCACATTGGAGATGGGGTTTTCCAGAAGTGGGGGCCCCGATATGGAATCCAAATATAAGAATCTGCCCTGAAAAAGTGGTTTTTGTTTCTCCCCCTATCTACATGGCTGTTGAGGATGATTGCTCACATCTCTTCATGGAGCGAGGAGTAAGGTAATCTTGCCTGCCAAGAGATCGGTAAAGGGTTTGGGGTTGAGGTCCTCCATACACTCTCCCAAACTAACATGGAAATCCATAGGGTCCCCTTTTAGTAGTCTTCATAGGGCCCATTTTGGGTTTCCATGTTAGTTTCCGGGAGTCTAATGGCAATCTCTTTGGAACTTCAGCACCTTGGTTCTCAGTGTGGCTGCTCCGATGGTTTCATTGTACAGAAGCCTAAGGGTCCAAGTACCCCAATATTCATATGAGCTATAGGCTTATCTCCTTAAAGGGGGGTTATACAGGGGATTATATAGGGGACTACTATAGGGGTTATTAAGGGGGATACTAGGAGCTTAGACTACAGCTCATATACTTACCCCAAATCTGTACTATAATTCCTATTACAAATATCCCAAGTACCTAAATATTGGGTACATGGACCCTTAGGGAAGCCTGCGGCAAAATCTGTAGAACCCTCCTAGGATGTCTACTTAGGATAACGAGACTCCTCGTATTTTATTTGTGCGGGACGGATCATTATTTTGTTTGGACGATCAACTCCACGTTAACCTTACGTTGTGCAACATACCCAGGAAGCCCAATATCCCACAAATAGGGATTATACCCTAAATCATATTGGGATCCTTGATATGGTTTCAGGTGTATTCCCTTATTACGGAATATTGGGCTTTCTGGGTACACAGAAGTTTGTTAAAATGTTCCTTCGTTTTTTTGATAAGGACCCCGTAAAGAATATGTGTGTATCCTGAAATAACACATGGTCCCCTATAGACCCTAAACCCACGGAACCCCTTAACCCTTAATCCTAAACCCTCAACCTAAAGCCCTAAAAACCCTAAACCCTAAAACCCTAAAACCCTAAAGCCCTAAACCCTGACACCCTAAAGCCCTAAAGCCCTAACACCCCAACACCCGTGAAGAAAACTAAAGCCCTAAATCAGCCCTCAAGCCCTAAAGCCCTAACACCCTAACACCCTAAAACCCTAAAGCTCTAAATCCCTAAATCCCTGAACCATATTCGTGGTAATCTCTACAGCAAGCCTGGCAGGAGACTGATGAGGGAAAGGCTTGGCATGCCAAGAAGGAGGAGAAGAAGGCAGGGCACTTTAGGTCTTAGGGTTTAGGGTGGTTTAGGCTCAGGCCTTAGGGTAGTTTAGGGTTTAGGCTTTTGGGGTTTAGGCTTTAGGATGGTTTAGGGTTTAGGCTTTAGAGTTTTCGGCTTTGGGGCTTGGGCTTTAGGGTTTGAGCAATAGGGTTTAGGGGAGGTCCAGGTCCGGAACGTACTGCGGCTTTGGGGGATTGGAGCTGTGGGCTCAGCGGTTCAAGTTTAGGGTTTGGAGTTGGAGTTGGTATAATATATTATACTGTACTCTAATATACTATAATATATTATTGTGTACTATAATGTACTATAATACATTATAATATAGAGTCTAGAGTCTAGACTGGGGTTTGAGGTTCTTGGGCTTTAGCAAACGGTTCCGGGTTTAGCTTCCGGGATGGCAGGGCCTAGAGTTTAGGGCGAAGCAGAGTAGGAATCTTCATCCGTATGCGCAGGCCCAATTGAGTAGTATTTTATTTGGGGATACTATGGTACCCTATGTAGAGTAAGATTCTATGCTCCTTTTGGGGTATAGTATTTTATATAAGGAATAGAATCTTACTGGGTTCAACCACCAGAAAGAACACTACTCAATTCACGTCCTTGCAAGGCTCTCCCGAAACATGCAGGACTCGTGACCGCAAGAGTTGCGAACCGAATCCTCCGCTTGAAGACTTGGGCTGCAGCTAATCATGTTATTTGCCTCTAGCCTTCCCCTACAATCCTTACCTAATTTTGAGCCCCATATCCCAGCCTTCTCTAAACCCTATACCCAAAATCTTAAATGCTAGATCCTAAGCCCTAAATCCTGAACCCTGAATAGTAGTTTTCATTTTCTTTTCCGTTATCCCAACATATCCTATAGCGCTGTTGCACCTTGTGGGACGCATGCAGAGCCGATTGCATGGAGGCCAAGCAGAAAGAGATCCAGAAGAAAATTCGGCACCTCAGCCAGCCATTCATCACTACTGTTGCTCGGGTTTAGGTGTATAGATTTGCTTTTATTACCCCTAACCCTAAACCCTAAACTCTAAACCCTAAACCCTAAACCCTAATTGCTTCCTGCCATTATTGTGGATATTGCTGCCATCGTTATGCTTGCTGTTCGCAGGGCTTCCTCTCCAAGCCAAGGTGCTTCCCAGTCTTTATAGGGTTTCATAGGGGTTATATTGGGGTTATATGGAGATTATATGGGGGTTATATGGGGATAATGGAAAAGAAAATGGAAACTACTATTTAGGGTTTAGGGTTTAGGCTTTGAATAGCGTGAGCAGCTCCAGTCCCAAGGGCAAAGAAAGCTCTCCGATGGAAGGGCAAGGATCAGAAGCAAGACAAGGCAAGGCACCTTCGTGGCTGCTCCACCCTTTAGACGGCTTAGGGTTTAGGGTTTAAGGTTTAGCGTTTAGGGATTTAGGGTTTAGGGTTCAGGGTTCAGGGTTTAGGGTTTGGGGTTTAGGGTTTAGGGTGTAGGGTTGAGGGTTTAGCTGATGGGTTTGTCAACCCTAAACCCTCTAACTGACAGTTTCCCAAAATAGGGAGACCCCAAGTATAGACCCAACAATCCTAAAATCCTTATTATAAGACCCCCAAAAGGTTATCCTTAAGTTTAGGGAAGCCCCAAATGTTCGCTCCCCAAATATGCCATGCAAAGGTTAGCCCTGCATGTACTCGGCTTGCAGTTGCGGCATATGAGCTATTGTCTAAACTCCTCAAAGGGTGACATAGGGTTTAGGGTTTAGGGTTCAGGGTTTAGGGTTTTACATCCTTAAAGGGGGGATATTTTAGGGGACTGTATAAGGGACTTCTATGGCGGTTAGAAAGGTGGATGCTTGGAGTTTAGACTGCATCTCATATGCCTCACTTGTAGCGTTGCTTGACAGGCCTGCGTATGTGGAGAGAATTGAATATAAGTTCAGCCAAGTTTGCCATCAGAGACCCAGCAATGCACCCGCAGCCGGGCACTGTTTTACGTTCATGTGATTGATCAAGCATACACAGTCCAGATCACAGTTCTCTTTTGAGCACCCAAGCCAAAGCATTTTCAACATCTTTTGTACAGGTAGCCCCCCAACCCTGGACACTAAATCCTAGACCCCTGAACCTTTAACCCTATATAACCTAAACTCGAAGCCCTAAATCCTAAACCCTATATATCCTAGACCCGAACCCTAAACCCTAAACCCTGCATGCCCTAAACCCTGGGCCTGAAACCCCAAGCCGTGTTGGATGGAAGCCATTTTGAGTAGTCTCCAACACGCTGCCTCTCTTTCTCTCTCTATATGAGCCCTACTCTAAACTCCTTAAAGGGGATGATATGTGGGATTATATAGGGGACCATGATAGGGGCAATTAAGGGGATACTAGGAGTTTCCACTATAGCTCGTATATATAAGTATATATACATATCACTGCTATTACTTCCTATCACTATGCATTTTATCATTATGATGATTGTTGTTACTGCTGTTGTGATTACTATTAGTATTACTTCTAGTAGCGCTATGATCACCACTACTCGTATACATATATATATATGTATATATACACATACACAGACTTCCTTGCTAATGTTCCTGTTGCTGTTGCTAATACTGCTCCTGTTGTTATTTCTCCTGTCGCTATTTCTGTTCTTTACATTATTGCTCTTGCTAAATCATAATTTCCCCCCAAAAAATTACACCAATGTAGACTCCAAACTACTGTAATCCTTATTATGGGGACCCCCAAAAGTTCCCCTTATTCTGGGAAATGCCCCAAATGACCCTTGCTTGAAGCCCTAAACCCTAAACCCTTAACCATAAATCCCTAAACCCTTAACCCTAAACCCTAAACCCTAAATCCCAAGCAGCTCTCGCCCGGCAGGTGACTGCCGGAGACTCTGACAGCGATGCTGAGAAAGCGTGAGTAGCCAGCAGGCTGTCAAAAGGCACTGGGCCCGGGTTTAGGGTTTAGGGTTTAAGGTTTAGGGTTTAGGGTTTAGGGTTTGCTGTGATGTTCCCGT
>CAJNIZ010010048.1:0-12617 GCA_905231905.1 Symbiodinium pilosum
CTCAGCTTCCATTTGATTTTCCATTTTCTGATCCATTTCATTTGCCATTATGGGGATAATCTCTCTAAACTTATAGAAGCTAACACCCTCAATCCCTAAACCCCTGAACCTCGAAAGCCAGGCTGCGCGCATGTTCAGGGGAACCGCGCTAAGCAGTTGCCAGCACCGCTCCTTCGCATCAAAAAAAGGAGAACTGGTGGCTTAGGGTTTAGGGTCCAGGCTTAAGGTTTGAGATCTAGGCTTAAGGTTTAGGGTAACGTTTAGGGTTTAGGGAGTAAGTAGTCATGGTCCATGGTGGTCACAGCGGTGGTGGTTCTGGTTCTGATGGTAGTGGTAATGGTAGTAACTCTCCCAGCTATTATAGAATACCTTCCCTGCTACCTTTTGATGTTGCAAGCGCTCTCCTAGCTCTCGCAGCTACGGGTAGAAGTAAGCGCAATCACCGCCATGTGAACAACAATGGTGTTCCATCATTGAAAAAATGGCTGTGGGAAAGTACGACCCCCATGTTGTCTCACGAGCAAGCTAGACCAAAATCTGCCTCCACGATTGAAGGGTTCGGAGAATGTTGCCACTTATACTGTCAAGCAACAACCCTGAAAGCCTATAATATACATGCTCTAGACAATGTTCTTTTGACTCCTAAACCCTAAATCCTAATTCGAGGAGATCCCCCTGGCCTCGTTGCGGGTCACCTTGATCATGCCAATGATGGACGCATAGTGCGCAGTGTAGCACTCGTCACAGACATTGTAGCTGCCTTGCTCATGTGAGCTATAGTCTAAACTCCTAGTATCCCTCTTAATAACCCTTATAGTAGTCCCCTATATAATCCCCTATATAACCCCGTATATAACCCCCCTTAAGGAGTTTAGACTATAGCTCATGTGATGTTTTGGGGCTGCCGCCCTACAGGTTGAATGGGATTATCTAAGGTCATTTAGGGTTCTATAGGGTTGTTTTGTTGGGAACACGCCAACGTGAAGCACAGGGAGAACACGAGGAACCTTTTGACTTCACGTATGCGCGTTCCAGCAACTCCCTTCCTCTTTAAGAAGGAACAACATTTTGCCCGAGTTCCAACAGGCTCATCGGTTTAACAAGCGTCTTGGGGTTGACAGGGGAGAATATCAAAATCCACACCCTGAACCCTAAACCCTAAACTAGTTCTACCCTCCCATCTAGAGTATCAAGGTCTGCCTACAACATGGAACACCTACAGCTGTATAGGTGATTCCAAGTAATTACAGGGTAGCCAAACTACCTCTAAACTGCCGGGGTAATTGTGGCTACAGGCCAACTCAGAATTCCATAAACCCTAAGCCCTACACCCTACGCCTACACCCCAAATCCACGACCCTAAACCCCAAATCCTAGATCCTAATCCCTAAGCCCTAAACCCTTTGAAAACCCAATCAACCCTGTCATCCCTATAGACCTATAGTCCCCCTTTTAGGGTTTAGGGTTCAGGGTTTGGAGTTTAGTGTTGGTTCAGGGTTTAGGGTTCAGGGTTTAGGGTTGAAGGTTCGGGATTTAGGGTGAATTGTTTGTTTCATTGCAAATCAATCCCAACTTTACCTTGGCGTGCTGTTCACCCAACGCGAATGGCACCAAACATCCTGAAAATGAACTTCTGGTACCTAGACCCTCCTTCTACCCGCTATAGACCCTAAGTACCTACTATTAGGGACCCTATACCCCTATTTAAGGGTATAAGGAGGGTCCTGGTACTGGATTTGCTGACACTAACAGTTCGGCATAACCTTTGCGTCGTAGAGTACAATAATTCCCCAGGTAGGAGTTGCATGGGGTCGTGAACATGATTTAGTATCAGTCGTATGGGCCCTATAACCCCAAATCCTTAACCCTAAACCCTGGGCTCCCAGCCCTACTTGTCAGTGAGTTGTCCTTTGCACCCTTACTTTTGGTTTGTATCCTTCGGTCTGGATCGCTCAACCATGGGATATAGTAGGATTTAAGGTTTGGCCCTTCATGAGCGCATTTGGGACCAAAAGCCCGAGGGTACAAACTTCAAGTCTTTGAAACTGAAGATTAAGGTAACACCTATTTGGGGGGTCTTAGAAAAAAACGGCCCCTTGGGATCCCAGGATATAGGGACTATGAATTACAAGGGTCCCCCTTAACAAGACTGCAGAGACTCCTCTGAGGAATAAGTGGTTGGCATGGACTCGGACTATAAACTGGCCTTTGGTTAGCTAGGAATGAAGGAATGGATCCTTATAGTAGTCCCTATATAACCCTTTATAATGAATTCCATTTTCTTTTCCATTCCTCCATTCCCAGCTAGCCAAAGGTAAGTTTAGGACCTCAATTGGGAACTTTGGGAACCCTCTTTGTTTTCAAGTGCTTGCAAAGGATTATCCACGAAGGCTTTGGCTTGGGAGCTCCTAGCCCTAGACATTTAGGGTTTAGGGTTTAGGGTTCATGGGCCCCATACAAAGGTTCCGGCCCCAACCCCCAAAGGTGTGACACGCTCTGAGGAAACAAGTTCAACAACCCTAAGCTAGCCAAAGGCCAGTAAAGGGGTCAGGTCACAATGATGCTCACACCGCCACCGAAAATCGTCTTTGAGAATCTTCTCCTAGGCTCCAGACACAGGCTTTGGGTTCCGGAGTGCTAGGGGCTTAGGGTTTAAGGTTTAGGGTTGCTAGGGTTACATGAAGGTTTGAGGCTTTAGTCTGTAGAATCTATATATAACAAAACAGAGCCCTGAACTCCAAAACCTAAACACCGAACCCTAAACCTTCTATACACTTTATGGGACGTGCAAATTCAGGTGGACCTTCTTGGGCCCCACTTCTCAAAATGATGGAATGGATTGCAGGCACGATGGCTGGCCTTCTTTCCGCAGAAAGTAAGCTATTTGGGGAACCCAATAACGGCCCATTCTGGCCCTAAACCCTAATCCCTAAAACCTAAGCCCTGACCCCTAAACCCTAATTTCCCGTCCCTTTTAGGGCCGCATAATGAGGGCTGTATAGTGTAGTGGAAGGTTTTGAAGGGACCCCTCATTTTCGCAAACTCCCGTGTCGCTGAAGGGAGCCCTTGTAGAAGGACTTTCCATAGGAGACCATTATGCATGCTGAAGCTTAGGCCCTACATCTCTTCACGGTTTAGGGTTCAGGGCTGGAATTTCCTCCGTGGAAGTTTCCAGAAATGGGGTGGGTGCAAATATTCTGCCCAAAGTTTTTCCAAATATTCGGGACCCCTACATCTAACTCTTGAGCCCTTCAATCCGCAAAGGTTGGCACCTCAAACCCCTGTATAGGATTTAAGGAAAGGAGGGTTGAGGGCTTAGGGTTTAGGGTAAGCCACGCATCCACCCTTGAGCTTCAAACTTCAAACTGTGCGTCTAGTCTGGATTGTCCGCAGTGACTGCTTGCATAAACAGAATCCCGTCAGAGCACCCTTAAACCACCTTTCCGCTATACCGCAAACAACAAAAGAACCATAAACACCTTATTGGCAACACAACAACACTTTCCCTAACCCTTCTGCAGAAGCTCCAAAAGGAATGAACGATGAATAATGTCCGAACTTACGTCCTTCACCTTTGCGCCTGAGTTCTAACTCTACTTGGTACCAAAGAAAGGCCTATCCCAAAATGCTAAACTTAAGCCTAAGCCCTACACCCCAAACTACTAAGCACCACCAACCCTCACAATCTGATCCCCGACCTCCAAGCCCTCAACGCCAAACCCTAGAAATTCAAAACCTGCTACAAGTAGGATCCCCAGTAGCTTAGGACTAAACAGGTTTCCCTGTTTAAGCTTGCTCTATCAAGGGCTAAGGACCCAACGCGCGAGAAACGCCTTACTCACCACGGACCCAACCTCACAAGATCCCTATATACCCTTGTGCAACCCCAGTATATCAAGTAATCCCTGCTTCAAGGCCCGTTGTACCTATATCCTACTTAGAACTTCGCTCATAACCTAAATATTTCCAGGGCAAATCTAGCTATGTGACTTCTCACCGTTTTGTCGCACAGTAGTAGAGTCAGGAAGTAGGCCAGAAGTACAACGGACCTCCAAGTTTAAGCCCTGAATCCCTAAACCCTAAATCCTAAAACCTAAACCCTAAACGCTAAGCTCTAAACCCTAAACCCTAAATCCTAAACCCTAAACCCTAATGGCCTGGCATTCATCGCAGAAGATCGTCTTGATGCTGACTTCTTGCCACAGCTTCAACTTCTTCCTCAGGGTTGTCAATCATTTAGGGTTTAGGGATTAGGGTTTAGGGCGTAGGGATTAGGGTTTAGGGTTTAAGGTTTAGGATTTAGGGTTTAGGGTCAACCATTCGGAGTTCTAAGCCAGGGTGTGCATAAAGATAGATGTGTAGGGGTTAGAGCTTTGGTATCTTGCTGGTGGATGAAGGGTTTTCCCTGCTGGAATTATACAGGGGTGCATATGCGTATATAGATATGTAGGATTTAGTGTCTTACTGATCGGTCTGGTCGGCACAGGGCTACCAAAGGGGCTGTCGAATATGGAGGCATACAAAGACATTTATGCATGTGTATATATATATATAGATTCATTTATACAGTCATGCATATCTACGGGTTGGGGTTGCATTACAGGGTTTGAGATCTATAGGGCTTATGGTTCGCTTGGGAGTAATCATCCATACTAGAGCCATACGGAACATGAGCAGCAGGCGGTAACAGACCTAGCCTATCTGGAGGGCAATTGAAGGTTCGGTGAGGCGTCCTAGACTCCTAGACCCTTCAACATATCCTCCATGAGGGTCTGGGGTCTGGAAATGCCATGATGAACAGTGGCTGGAGGTGTGGGTCCCTAAGTCTTACCCCCTAAACCCTAGACCCTAAACCGTTGCGGATGTTGGTAGTCATTCCTGTGCAAGCCCTCCAGATGTTGTTTAGGCCGTTGAGGTCGTGTGTCCAAAGAAAAAAACACGCTTGAGGGATTCAGTTTTGGGAGTGGGCTTTGCGGAGCGCATGGAGTGGAGGATCCTTTAGGTGGACTGCCGCCCAGCAAGTGTGGCTGTAACAAATAATGGTGGTTGTATTAGGTTCTATTAAGGCTTGTATATTCCTAATATACTACTCTTACAGGGCGGCGGCTTCACTTAGGTATTTTGATGCAGGGAATATGGAAAGTGGAGCCGTGAGATTGTTGATGGTTCCCGACGCATTTCTGAGAATGAAGCTTAGTTCAGTATTGCCCCCGCGCGCATATTCGGTTGCGAACTACCTCTGCCAACGGACCGTTGGAGCTGATACTTTCGGTTCATACAGGGTAATTTAATGTAATTTCAATTCCCAATTCAAGGCCATTTTGGTACTATTCCCTGTATAAACCACCAGTTAGGGTGAGGTCGGGTGAGGCCGCTCTGAATTGCCAAGTTCATACATCTTTGTATCCCTGCTGCGCAATGGCTACAAGGCCTTCACGCGATGTTCAGGGGCATAAGAAAGCACTGAGCCTTAATCCTCTTCCGCTGATATTAAACCTTCCCCCCCCCCTCTCCCCTGACATGGAAGACTCCAATATATTCTAATGTAGCACGCAGTGGGAGTATTTAATATTGGGGGAAGGGGTAAATACCATGGGGAGAGGATTATGAACTCTAGGCTGCAGATGGTTGAGCGAACCTGCATCCAACGCTAAACCATGGGCCTTGAACATTGATCATTGATCCCAAAAGAGCTGACATGTGGATACTAAACCCTAAACCCTCAAACCTAAACCCTAAATCTTGCCGAGAATCTTTTTGGTCACCACATGGCCCTCAGAGCATTTGAGCCTGAGCAGTGACAGGGGGTCAGAGTTCAGCGTACCTACCACTTTAGGGGTTCAAGGTTTAGGGTTTTAGGGTTTAGGGTTTTAGGGTTTTAGGGTTTAAGGGTTTAGGGTTTTAGGGTTTGGGGGAGTTTAGACCGGAGTTTAGGGTCTTGGCCTTTGACTCTACAATGTATACCTAGACCCTCCTTCTACCCTCTAAAAACCCTAAATACCCAGTATTAGGGACCATATACCCCCATTGAAGGGTATAAGGAGGGTCCTGGTAGACTCTGGCCCTGGCCAGCATACTTGCCAGTAGCCGCGCGTTTTTGGCAGGGCACACACGATATGATGCTCTGCGTTCCCATGAAGCTGGCCAGCATACTTGTCCCAGAAGAACCTTAACCCGAGAAACCACACATCCTGAACCCGCAGCCATATTATACAAACATGTATATATATATATATGTATATGCATATGGATATTTGCGCATACCGATAGATCGTTATTGCCCGCAGTAAAAGCCCTGAGCCCTAAACCCTTAATCCAAAACTCCAGACCTATCTCCCTGAACCCTTGCTTAAATCCTAAGCCCTAATCCTGAATCCTACCTAACCCTGAATCCTAAACCCCATTCAATCCCTACCGTAACACTACGTCCTGAATCAGAATCCTACATCCCTAGCCCGAAGCTTCATCCCCAATTTCCAGTATTCTCCACTCCTAAACCCCAAAGTATACACTCTATATACGCCTTATATCCATTTTCAAGGACTCTACGCACTGCATACCTTACACTAAAGCTGCTAGCTTGCTATAGCCATACGTAAACCACTTCAAGGCCCCCTATAACACCCAAGCAAACGCTAAACCCTAAACCCTAAATCCCTGCGATACCCAAATCCACAGTCTTTCTGCATCTGCAGGAGCAGCAGGCTTTCCTCGCCGTCAGTAAGCCTCAGTGGCTGCTTCTAAAAGGGGGTTTAGGGTTTAAGGGTTCAAGGGTTTAGGGTTCGATAGAAATATTCACACAGAAATAGAAGTGGGTTAGATGTAGCATTACATGAGCTGTAGTGGCAACCCCTAGTAGCCCCCTGAGTAACACCTAAACGACAACATTATAATACTCGCCTATATAAACCCCCGTGAGGGAGTTTCGACTATAGCTGGTGTAAGGATGTCTAGGAGAGAGGATTCAGGATTAGGGTTTAGGGGTTTAGGGTTTATAGGGTTTAGGGGATAATATGCTTCTTACGCAAAGATGGCACAAGTACGAGAAGGTCGTCTTACTCTATCCCGTAGACTCTAGACTTCCCATCTAAACGACTGCTCGGTGCAAGCAGGATTGGCGTGCGAGCCATTTCCCTACAAACCCCTGTGAAAGGCACGTTTCCCTTCCATTTTTCATATTCTTCTGTTGGAACCTTTTCTGAACCCTCTACCCTAAAGAGTATTTTTTATGTAATTGTCCATTGTCTTTTCAATAAGATATCCTATAAGAACTGAAGCCTTTAGATGGGGAAGAAGTGTCGGGTTGCTTAGGCTTCGTGGTCTGGGAATTTTGGGATTTTGTGGTGGGCGCTTCAGGGTACTCGGGTAGCTTAGCCCTCGACATTTAAGCGTGGGCTGCTCTAGACCCCAAACTCTTGGCTTGCAAAAGGGTTGGAGGTATGAACCCTGGCCCTCGGCTCTTGGTTGCTGGAATTCTTGACGGCACGTCAGCAGGAAAACACCCTCCTATCATAAGGGGCTTTGGTTTCCCAAACCCCTAATAAAGACCCAACGAATGTGATATGAACCTTATAGAGTTTAGGATTCAGGGTTCGGGGTTTAGGGACCTTAATTTGGGGGTTGGGTCTCACATTGGTGTAAGTGCGCCCGGTGCCCCTGTTGGATGCTTGGGTTTAATTACCCTGCGCCTAGACCCTTAAAACCCAAGCTCTAAATTCTCCCTAAAGCCCTAAGACGTTTGTTTGACCTTGTATTAACCTAAACCAAGAGCCCACCTGGAACCCTACCCAGATTCTAAACACACGACATCTATCTATAACCCAAAGCCACAATATCTTGAGCACAAGCTCTAACCTGTACAAGCTAGACTACACGCCAACCATATCCCAGCCTGCAAAGCCTGAACCTAAACCTTTGAACGCCTAAGCGACTAACAAGGTTTAGGGTTTGGGGTTTTAGTACAATCTCAACCCTAAGCCCTAAATCCTCAACCCTGAACCCTAAACCCCTGAACCTTAAACCCCTAAAACCTAACCCCTAAACTCTAGACCCCTAAACGCCGAATCGTTACCAGCCATGTGTGCTTGGCGGCTCGAAGTCTTGACTTCCCGAAGTCTCCAGCTTCTCCTTCAAATGCAACGTTTTCAGGCTCGGGGTAACGGGGCTTTATAAGGAATATATATATATATAGAGTGTAAGGGTTCTATAGGCATATATAGGGCTTAAGGTTTCGAGTATTTAGGATTGGGGGTGTAGGGCTTTGGGTTGAGGATCTAGGGTTTGGGCTTTGGGGATTAGGATTTACAGGGCTTGGGGGTTAGGGTCGGGAGCTAGGGATTGCGGGGCAAGCCTACGCCAAGTGCCTGAGTCTCAAATGATCGGAGAACTGCTACTGAAACTACTACCAAAATCCTGAGCATCAAGTTATCAAGCACCTGGACCTCTGAACCCTGAACCCTAGCCTGGTTGGCTGAGATGCGGAAAACCATCACGCATCCCCTAAATAGACCCAAGAAAAAACTCAAAACCCTAACCCTAAACGCTGGATTCAGGGTCTAGGAATGCAATCCCTATGTTTTATGAGAATGCTTGCAATCACTCACCCACTCCGCCACAAGCTGCCGCCGATCCCGAATGATAATGTTTAATGCTCCCCTTGTGTCCCTGTGCTATAGCTTGGCTGCCCCACCCTGCAACAGTCTAGATTAGGAGCCATATTCAGGGCTTTTTTGTCAAGCTTGTCCAGCTGTTACAGAGTGGCGGCAGTACCCAAGCTACGGCAATCGATATTCGATACTCAGGGTAGGTTTGCCTTTTTATTCAAAGGAGGAATTAGGAAGTTTAGTTTGGACAGCCGGTGTTTAAGGTCACGGCGGCAGGCTTAACTGAGTTAAGGCAGAACCTGAAATGGTAATCACTGCTGTTCGCGAGGTGTCCGTGCCCTGGGCTTAGGGTAGACGAGGTTTCTCATCGGCATGGATCTTGCGCTTTACCCATATGCCTTCCGGCCAGCGTAGACTGCGAACCATACTTAGTTTGTAGCCTGGTCTAACCTTTGAAGCGCTAGTACCTCTGGACGCTAGCATGACTGTGAGCGTTCATCAACAGCGGGCAGTACTTGAGACCCGTTACATCGGTCTGAAACAGCTAACAAAAAGTCTTCGACCGACAGCTCCGATGGTTATGAATACATGCCGTATAGATATCCTATATACACCCGCATCCTCCAACTTAAGCTGACCTGTACAAGTGCCTTATAATGTACAATTTTCTCTCGAAGCATCAATAAACGCTCAAGAGCTGTACCAATGTTTTGTAATTCCTGCACAGCTGCCTTAAGCCCTAGACCCGTCCATCCTCCACCCCAACGAGTGGGCTCAACGTGCCAGATATCATAATCTGAACAGTATATTATTTACTTGGACCCATAATGTAGCCCTTATAACCCTCAACCCTAACCTCCAACATCCTAAACCCTAAATATCCCCGGACCCTACATTTTGTCTAGGGGTTAAGAATCAATGTGTAAAGGCCTCCCCGACAGGAGGTTTAGCTGCCGCGGCGGGAGGCACAAGCAGTCGTGCCTTGCACAAAGGTACGTACTTTGGGTTTAGGGCTTTTTCTTTGCATGCACTTTCTCCACGGGAAACAGACTGTTCAGCTGGGCTCAGGGTTTAGGGTTGAGGATTTTGGGCTCAGGGGTCAGGAATTAGGGTTTAAGGTTTAGTGTCTGTTAGTTCAGGGTTGAGAATGTCGGGTTCAGGAGTTTAGCGGTTTAGGTTTTAGGATCTAGGCAAAGGTTTGCAAGGAACAGGATAAGGGGTTAAAGGGACACAATCTTCAGCTAGGGATTGCTGGCTCGGGGTTTGGATTCAAAAGGCCTAAACCCCTGAACCCTAAACCTTAAATCCTGTTTTAGGATTGCTGCAATGCACGGGCATCCTAACCCTTGGCGACACAGAAGTTGTCTCCTTGGGGTACCCCTTTGGAGACGCTTCCTGTCAGAAACAACCCTTCACACCCTAAACCCTAAACCACTAATAAGGTTGCGACAAAGGAACAACCCTACACCCTAAACCCTCAACCCTAAACCCCAAACCCTACACCCTAAACCCTAAACCCTACACCCTAAACCCTAAACCCTACACCCTAAACCACAAATAAGGTTGCGACAAGGCCCCCTTCCATGTGAATGTGTCCAGTGGCCTGTTTATGGCGCAGGAGCCACTTCTAAACTCCCAGCTCTCAAAGGAAGACAAGGATTTAGGGTTTAAGGGTTTAGGGTTTAAGGGTGTAGGGTTTAGGATTTAGGGCTTGCGGTTTAGAGTTTAGGGTTTAGGGAGGAGTATCCGAAGGGACCCTAACTCCCCTATGGTTTTGGAGATTCCTGGGTCCCTTTATTATATTGATATAGACTATCCCTAGCTCCTTAGCTCCCCCCAAAAGTATGGGTAGCTAAGAACGTCCGGAGGTTTTAAGGCGAGGATGGGGTCTCCTCTAAGGATTCTATAGGGGCACATTTATTATGGGGGCCATTTTGAGACACTCCCACATCCCAAGCTCTCAGTCCTACAGCTAAGCAGCTAAGCCCTCCAGAACTTGTCTTTGTTTGTGCCCAGCTCAGTGGCATTGCAGTTGAAGGGGTTGATGCTGTGGTGGTGGCATGTCTGTAAATCATTCCTTACCCCTCGAAATCGGACTCCTACAGGGTCAGGGTTTGGGGTTTAGGGTTTAGGGTTTAGGGAATGATGATCGCTAAGACAGGTCATGCGATTCCTTAGCGGTACTCCTCGCATCCAGCTCCTTGCCCATGTTAGCCCCTAAGGTTCAGAGCGCAGGGTTTACTGACCCAGCAAACGAGAGTACCTCAACGCAACGAAGTCAATGCCAAACTTACCCCTTGAGTCCCTATAACCCTCAACCCTAAACCCTAAGCCAGACTCTTGGAACCTGAAACCTGAAACCCTGAACCCTCGGGAGGACAAATTGGGTAGACTGTCTGCGGCTCAGTACTGAAAGCTTAGAGGCTAGGTGCCCGCTCAGCAATAGAGATACAGTATATGTCTACCACTCTCCCCTGAAGGTCAATATTAATTAGTGGCTGGGGGTCCCCGCCTGACTGAAAGCCTTTGTTCGCAATGGCACTCCGGGTCTGAAGAAACGCCTCCCCCTAGAAAAGACACCCGCTAATCATAACAGGGTTTTAGGTTTAGGGTTTAGGGGTTGGGGTTCCGACCTTTATAACGAATACACCCGACATAGTATGATTGCATATCAAGGGGGAGTACTTGTTCATGGGGGAGATGGGGGTCGTTCTCAGGATGCGATTACTCAACCCTAAACCCTAAACCCTAAACCCTAAGCCCGGAGAGAAAAAGCAAGCAAATCCTGAGACCTCCAACCAAAGTTCCCCAACATCCTTAAAACAAGGGTTTAGGGTTTAGGGTTTAGGGTCCTCCGAATATCTTGTAGTATGCCACACTGTCGATGTTGGATATTAGGTGGTGGGCTTAAAGGTAAGGGGAAGCGGTTTGATCTGATTTTACTAACCCCTAGCTGGCTCAAAACAATACTTGGAGGTTCCGCGAAATTCTAACCTAATCAAGGGACTTAGTGGGCTTGTAACTGGCGTATAAGTAGAATTCTACGTTACAATTATCCTGAACCTCCAAGTAGACCACAGCACAAACCCCACATCCTCAAGCCCCAAACCCTCAACCCTTAACCCTAAATGCTCAACCCTAAACCCGCACCATAAATACACACCGCCACGGCGTCATATACTGTTGAAGAAAGTACCAACTTATGTCAAGTCCCTAACCCAATCCTAAACCCTAAACCCTAATCCCTAAACCCTAAACCCTAGCCCAACCCTAAACCCTAAACCCTAATCCCTAAACCCTCAACCCTAAACGCTCAACCCTAAACCCTAATCCCTAAACCCTAGACAATCCCAGCGGCATCATCAGGCTTATCTGTAAAGGCAGCCTGGAAGTCCTGCTGTACGCTGAAGCTTCGGGCGTAAAGCTCCAGGGGAAATTCTGTGGGGTTTAGGGCTCAGGGTTTAGGGCTTAGGCTTTAGGGTTTAGGGTTTAGGGCTTAGGGTTTAGGGGCTTAGGGGTTAAGAAGGGTTTAGGGGTTAAGAAGGGTTTGGTGCAGATTCTTTGGGAGGCTCGATAGGGAGTGTCAGAATGGTCGCTTCTTGGGCTCCTTGTCTAGTGCAGGCCCGTATCCCTCGCCCGCACGATGTGCATAATGAGATCAAACAGCAAAGCTAAGAAGAGCAATGATAGCAAACAAGTTTGACCACCTCCTAACCCTAAACCCTAAACCCAGAAACCCTAAACCCTAAACCCTAAACCCTAGGGGGCGCTTCCTGGGTTGCGCCCTCGCTGCACGCTATGGCGTCTAGGACTACCGTTTTCAACCCAAAGCCTTTTACCAATAGTACTACTCTTACCGCTATTACAAGTAACACCATTATGAGTATTGCTATTATCACTATCACTATCACCACTACTACTACTACTACTACTACTACTAGCCGCCCCCCCCGCCTACCAACTATGTTCCCTTAAATATCAGGGGTGGGCTGTCACGAACCTAAATAGAAGAGG
>CAJNIZ010010050.1:305-12617 GCA_905231905.1 Symbiodinium pilosum
ACCTTTTCGGGGATCCCAATAATAAAGAGTGTAGTATATTAGGGTCTATACGGGGGTCCCCCTAAGTTGAGAAACTACCACATGCATGTGCAGATACACATCCATACATGGGGGGGTTGATGTAAATGTCCTTTGCGGAAACTATTTGGTAGTTTCCCTAAATAAGGGGACCCCAATATAGACCCCAATATACTGTAATCCCTATTATAGGGACCCACAAAAAGTACCCCTAATTTTGGGAAACCCCCATTTAGGGATCCTGGAGGTCTGTAAAGGCAAAGGTGGGAAAATTGAAAATCCATAATGCGTATCATATTGAAGCCTAGCAGAATCAGTAATGAGGTATACCCTGAACCCTAAACCTTCGGGTTTAGGATGGGAAGAAGATTCTGGGGGGTCCTTGTCAGCCTTTATGTTGGGACTAGTTTCTCGAGGCGCGTGGAGCTTTGTAAGTATTTATGGGTTTTGTATACCCCTCCCAACTTTCCTTTATAGGCAATGAAGTTCTCAGTATCAAATGTAATTATTAAACTCGAAATAGATACTAAGTCCCATGACCACCAAGCACTCGAATAAGTGCGGAAGCCTCCTGGCTGCTGATGGTGGACATCGCCCTCAGCAGCCACGGCTGACGATCGGGGTTTGGGGATTGAGGTTTACGATAGATAGAGGCTCTAGCTTTCAGGGGGCGGGTGTGTACATAGTGATTGCCGAACGTACGCGAATCTTGGGAATTCTGGCAGCTACAACGTTACCCCCACGAGCCTCACATCGCATCACTGGTGATAGGTCTGGCACCATAATCCATCAACCCTTAAACCCCCAACCTATCTGGGTATATTTAATAATTAAGATCCCCATATACCCCATATTCTATCTACTTAAGGGGGACGATAACTCCAAAAAAAACATGTACCTTCACCTCAACCGCACAAATCCATTCACTTACAGTACTCATTCATTCCTTTATTCGTTCATGCATACACCAAGACCATCCTAGTATCCTTCATTGGGGATATATGGCCCCTAATAACAGGTACCTGAGCCCGAATAGAGGGTAGGTGGAGGGTCTAAACCCTAAACCATAAACCCTACACACAAACATAGCCAGGGTATGGAAGAATTCTCAGCGTCTGGCGGAAGAGGAGTTGTGCGGTGCTCCTGGCAAGGAAAAGGGACTCGGGCCTCCCTCTACCCTCCTTGGAGGCTTAGGGTTTCCTCTAGGGTTGAGGGTTTAGTGTTCAACGAAACAAAGAGTTAATTCGAAAAGGTTTAGGGTTTTAGGGGTTCAGGGTAGCCAGAAAGGGGGTCTCGGGGTTTAGTGGGGGTTCAGGGTAGCTATAACCCAACTATGCCTGTAAATGCTTATTTCCCAGGCTAAATTAAGCACGAAAAAGTACGGCTTTCCTTGAATTATGAATACCTAAGCCCTAAAAGCATGAAAAATAATAGCCCTAAACCCATAATAATAGCCACACAGGCCATTATTCTACATACTTTTGGGGTCCAGGTACCCTGAACTTCCAAGTAAACCCGCCCTGCACTCCGTACGGGCCTTACGCCCGAAAGCCCAGACCCCATGTAAATCCTAAACCCGAAGCCCGAAACACTTCCAAAGGACCCAAATAACAGGGTTTTAGGGCCCAAATACTCTAATATTAATGGTATTTGGGCCCCAACACCCTATTATTTTGGGTCCTTGGACCCTTAGGGTTCCTCTTTGGTGGTATAGCCCGCAAGACCGCGATAAAACAGTCAAGCCATTGCGTCTCTACTCTGACTCGTCTGAGGAGTCAGGGCTTAGGGCCTAGCGCATCGGGACCAGATGTGTTAAAGTCCCCTAAGGGTCCAAGTACCTAATTATCACATACTCACCCCCAGTCTGTACTATAATTACTAGTACCAAAAACCTAAGTACCCAATTATGGGTACTTGGACCACTAGGGGTTGTGGTGGAGGGCTTGGCACGTTAAGGCTGACGGCGGCCTTTGGTTTTGAAGGGGTCTCAGGGCCAATTATGCCGAGAACCCGGAGCCTCAAACCTAAAGCCTCATCCCCAAACCCTACACTGTCCCTAAACCCTCAGCCGCCAAACCCTAAAACCCAAACACTGAACCTTCAGACCTTAAACCCTATAAGCCTTCAAATCCTAAACCCTAACCGACCAACCCTAAACCCTACACCTACAAATCCTAAACCCTAAGCCTACAAACCCTAAATCCTAAACCTACAAAACTTAAACCCTAAGCCTACAAACCCTAAACCCTAAACATTAATCCCAAAACCTCATCCGTTTGAGCAACTTTCCCTTTCGGTGCCTCCACGCGTGCGGGCCCAGACTTAGCAGGCCTCCCAGATTTGTGGGGAGGATTTGGGTTGAAAAAGATTTGGGGTTTAGGTCTTAGGATTTTAGGTTTTGGTTTTAAGGATTTGGGAAAGTTTCGGGCTCAAAATGGTTTGGGGATGTTTGGGGGTTTAGAGTTCAGGGCTTAGGATCTAGTTGTTGTTTTCTTTCTTTCTTTTCCGCGAGCATGTTTCCATTGCAGAGAGGACTGTTACACTCAGTCGGATTTAGGGTTTAGGATTTAGGGCTTAAGGGTTTTCCTTGAAAAGCGATTCTGGAGTTAACTTGTTGGAGGATTTGGGCCATCATTTGAACTATTTTTGTGGTCCGGGTTTGATTGTAAGGGTTTAGGGATTCATTGGGAATTCAGGAAGTCCGGGTTTAGCCGCTTCAGGGTTTGGGGGTTCAGGAGATTTGCTTTTTGGGTGGGGGGTTCCGGGGCAGGGTTGAATGAAGGTTTGCCGCTTGTGCTCAGGGGTTCATGGTTGCGAGGGCTACGAATTTGAATTCCAGGAGCATCGGTCCCCAGAACTCCAGCTTTGATGAGCTGCCGCATACATTTCCTTAAGAAACAACTAAACAAGGAAGAAGGGTATCGTTTGTTTTGGCGGCTGCGGGGACCTAGAAGCAGGCTAGGGTGTCTGCGGCTTGGGGTTTAGGGTGTAGGGTTTAGTGTGTAAGGAAAAGCTATTTACCAGCATTGTTTTGAGATTTGTTTGAGGTACCTTATCCCGTGATTCTTTTGCGCATGCTCTTCTTCTGCCGTGTTCTACTATATCAAGATTCCCAGGAAAGGGGTCCATGAGACTGCAACGTCGAAATCGTTGCCATGCACCCCTTATTGCGGCCCCAATAGTGAGAACCGTTCGTCACTACATGTGTACACATGTATAGCCCTAAGGGTCCAAATAGCCCAATGTAGGTACTGCAATATTTACAGACTTTAGGGCCCAATGTAGGTAATATTTGTGTACATGGATCCCTCGGGTATAGGTATACAACTTAGAACCTCCAAACGCCGAACCGTGCAGCTCTAGACCATACTTCAACTGGCCCCTGGCCTGTAATCCGGCTGCTCATCGCACTCGTAGTGGATGAACCTTTTATTCAATGATCCCGCTTAAGCTTATAGGGAACTCCCTCCAGAAGCATACGTGTGCAACTTCTCGACAGTAGTCTTCACAAAGACTCTGTTGGCCTTCCATATTAGTTTCAAGGAGTATATGTGGTGAAGAGAGTCTAGAATATGATCCAGGAACAACAACTCATTCAGTGGCAAGGTGGGCTTTTAGACTGCGCATGCGCTCCTGCCCTTCTCTCTTGATGACCCGTAGGCCAACACTTGCTTCCAATTTATGATACAGCTTCCTCCGGCAGGTTTAAGGTTTAGCTTTACCAGCAGCCAATACGATCAAAGGCTTGTCCAAGTACAGAACGGAGAGTGATCGCCCAAAATGAATATCATGAATTCTGCGTGTGTACCGCGCACATGCCCTAGACCCTGAACCCTAAGAATACTTTGGACCTGTTGGGCAGCTAGCGGGGCGGGAAGATGAACATAAAAAGTCGGCCCTCCTCGAAGTAGGTAGCAAGGCTGAACTTTAGGGTTTAGGGGTTTATTGGGATAGGGGATTATAGGGTTAAGGGTTCAAGGGCTTTCGTAGGGTTTAGGGCCGAGCTTAAGGAAAAGCATGTCCGACGTCCTAAGCCCCTGTAGGAGGTACATTTTTCTGATATGGAGGCACTACAATCTTACAAAGACGACGGTCGCTTAAGAGGGGGCATACCTCCAAAAGCTTAAGCCCCTCAAGTAAGCAGAGAATCTGAAAGCCTGAGTCACTTAAAATTCCCGAACAGTCCGTATATAAGGCGAGAAGACTACAGGCCACAACCCTGTTCTAGTGCAAGAAGTTGGCCTCTGATAAATCGGTGGCGCCTGTTGTCACACCCAACACAAATAGATTCAGCAACCTCCTGGACCATTGGTGCGACAGAATACTCGATGCTCGTTTCGACTGCGCAGAAATTTTGCACAGAGCGATTTGATTGGAAAAAACACACAGAATGCGCACCTGGCCTCGAACGAGGGACTCCCAGGTGTTATATCAACCGCTGTTATTGATGAGGCCAGAATCTCATAACAGATGCATTTTGGCCCTCCGCTGGTGGTCATCTTCACATTATGCTCTGGAGTAGTGGTGATAGCGCCCAGATCATAGTCCAGCCCATCCAGCTCAATTAAACCCTAAACCCTAAATGTCTTCGGGAGAGGCGAGAACCCATCGCAGCTACACCCTATAGACCCTACACCAGAAGCACTAAAGCCTATTATCAACCCTGTAAGCCCTAACCCTAAACCAAACAAAACTAACCCTAATCCAAACAAAACCAAAACGCCCCAAGCCCCATATGAGCTACTGTCTAAACTCCTAGTATCCCCCTTAATAGCCCCTATAGTAGTCCCTATATAATCCCTATATAATTCCCTTTAAGGAGTTTAGACTATAGCTCATATGAAGCTTGAACCCTAAACCTTCATCCCGCAGCCCCTAGACTTAGACCCTGCAACCTGTAAGCTGAACTCCTAAACCCTAATAAGCCCAAAAAACACCTACAACCTGTAAGCTAAACCCTTAAACCTAACAAAGCCGAAACCCTGGAACTTGTAAGCTAATCCCCTAAATCCTAGATCCTAAACCCTAAGATCCATCAGCTTGCAAACCTCTAAGCCCTGATACGCCCTAAAACCCAAGCTCGAAACTTCAAGACAAATGCCTGAAACCTATAAGCTAAACTCTTATATTAACCCTGAAGCCTAGAATCTTAAGCCCTAAACTCCCAGACAGAAGCTCGATCTTGAACCTTAAGCCCCTACACCCTAAACCTATAAACTAAATCCTTAAACCCTGAACCTTAAACCTTTAAACTACATCCCTAGACCCCAAAACCTATGAGCTAAATCCCTCAACCGAAACCTATAAACTAGATCCCCACATCCCTGAACCTTAAAACCTTGGCCCTGAACTTCTAGACAAAAGCTGGGTCTGCACGCGTATTCTTCACGGGTGCCATGTAGCCTGCACCGGAAGCCTTGGCTTGGGAACAAATATAGCCGCGGCCTGAAACTATATATGCATATTTAGATTTAGATAGGGTTTAGGGCTTAGGGTTTAGGATTTAGGGCTTAGGATTTAGGGCTTAGGGTTTAGGATTTAGAGCTTAGGGTTTAGGGATGCAAAAGAAAATCGAACAGTTGCACGAATCGCCTCCCCGTATTATTCAGCCCCCCCCACCCCCTAACACAAAATGTTTCTAATACAATATGAAATACCAGATATACAATAACATACCAGAATGGGAAATCTAAGTTTAGGGTGTGGGGCATCTAATATTAGCGGAGGGAATTTCCGATATTCTTGCCCATTTTTGTAAGTATACACGGACTCTAGGACTACATCATTGGGAATTATCTAGGCGACGACAGTAGCTGGTTCCTAACTGCGTCTAGGGTTTACGGGTTGGAGGCAAAGATTTCAGGGGTTATGTGTATATGTAGGATTTCGTTTTAGGTTTTGGCGAAGGTCAGAGACCGCTGCGAATAAATCGCTCTTGTGGACCCCTAAACCCTAAACCCTAAACCGCAGGTCGTGGATTTTTAGGCTTTAAGCTTCCGGAGTCTCTCAAACGGCTACACAAAAGTGCCCCAAAGGAAGGTGGGGTGTATAATGGAGTCTGCAACGAAAATCATTTAACCTACTGACCTTCATACGGCCTTTTGTTTTTTTGGGGGGTTTGTGGTTGCAGATCGTTCGTTTGGAGTTGACGGTTCTGGGGGGAGGGGTTTGAAACTTCCGCTTCGGGTCTGGAGACTTAGAGAGTCCCAATCACTGAACCATGTGCGGGTCCTGAGGACCATTAGTGTTGACAGCTGGTCTCTGTACCCCTACACCCGAAACCCTAAACCCTAAACCCTAGACCAGAGCGTGTGGCCGCAGATTAGGCACAGAATTCCTAACACCCTTCAGTCCTGCTTCTCCATTGCAATGGGCCGGGCGCCCCAGAATGCTTCTCGGACTGCGTTTGTGCATATGTACTCGCGATCTGCAACCACCACCTGTCTGTCCAGTTGCCATGTCCTTCTGACAGGTAGTGTTTTTTTCAATCCAGCCCTGTGAAAGCATCTTCGCGTCTGGTTTCCAGTGCATTTTTGGGGGGGAGCTGTGGTAATTTCATGAACATAACATAGTGGACCTCCTGTAGTCCCTACATCCAACAACACGGACTCCTGTACGACTTTATGACAGCGACCCCCAGGCCGCTAGCGGTTGAGGGTTTAGGGTTTAGGTGTGGAGTTACCAAGGGGGTACTCTGACATAAAGCTTCTATAAGCCTTACACGTTTTAAGGTTCAAGGTGTAGGGTTTAGGCGGGGAGTTACCAGGTGGGTACTCTTACATAAAGCTTATATGAGGCTTAAATATTTAGGGTTTAGGGTGGAGGGTTTAGGGCTTAGGTGGGGAGTTACCAGGTGGGCACTCCTACACAAAGCTTATATGAGGCTTACATGTTTGAGGTTTAGGGTTTGGGGTGGGACAGTGAAGAGTATATATGACGGCTATGCAGGCTTGTACTTGGGGAAACTGCCCACTTGAAACCTCACTAGGGCCTGTCTCAGGTCTCCTTGTGGGGACTATAGTTGCTGTTCCTTATCGTGTTCTCCTACAAAGCTATACATTGCCGCCCGGAAGCAACAATCCAAACAACTAAACCCTACATTCTCCTACAGAGATATGCCCACCAACGACTCGAGTCTCATGCTGATCCCATTGCCCGACTTTTCAAGGGTTTAGGATTTCGGGACTCTACCCAGGAGGTGTGATTCCAGCAAGGGTTTATTTGGAGATTCGCGGCGATTATAATCAGATTTTGAAGGTTGTATAGGGTCGCTTTGAAGCAGTTACTAGGGTATGTAGGGAATAGGGATTGGGGTCTAGGATGTAAGGTGATTCTTGCCCAGCTGTACTGTACGCGTAGCCCAAGTATAAGCCCCCCAAGACCCCTTATGTAGTTCTAATTGGGTTATAAGCAGCAAGCATGAAGAAGTATAATGATTAGAGCCGACCTGGTAATTTCTCAAAACCTTAAACCCTAAACCTGCCCTCCGAGATGGCCAAGAGGTAGCTCCCTTTTTGCTCCGGACTTCCCTTCAAGGAAGCAAGCATATCCACAAATCCCTCCTTTACAAGGAACTCTTGAACAACCCAAAAACCCTAAACCGTCACAAGGAACTTGAAAACAACCAAGTGGCCACCTTCCGGACCTTTGCAACAAATGCAGCCTGGATCACGCTAATAGGGTTCTAGGGTTTAGTGTTACGGGGGTTTAGGGTTTAGGGGGGTTTAGGGTTTAGGGTTTAGGGTTTAGTGTTACGGGGCTTCACTACCCACTATTAGGAGCCCTATAAGGAGGAGGGTCCCATTGTGAAAGGGAACCGTTCGACACTGCCTCCAGCCTGACTTTCTTCAGCCCTGAGCTAGCCCTTTTTGAGGGCCATCACGCACCGACAACGAAAACTCAACCCTAGCATCAAAATGCAAAACATGGAGGGACTACATAAGCCCCAAAGCCTAGCCCCTTCACAAAAACTCACGACCCTAAACCCTATAAGCCCTAAACCCCAAAACGCTGAACTGCAGGCAAGCTTCTTCAGCTTCAGCATCAGCTGTGCTGCCCTGGAATGTTCTGACTTCTGCCATTCCAGTCTTTTTATCCAGGGTTTAGGGCTTGGGGTTCAAGCATGTGGCTCAAGCGGCAAGGCTGCGCAAGCTTCACGATGGTTGTTCCAGCGGAATTCCTCATTACGCCTGTTTGGACCTCATATGAGTAGCTTGCCGTGGTTGAACCATAAAATGAGATTCTTCTAGTCAATCCTTATACCCCAGAGGAGGATATGGTCTCAATCGATGTTGCAGACTATAATGTCCATATAAAAAAATACAAATCATACAAGGCCACACTACCGGCCGATTTGTCTAGACTGCTCTCCCCCAGCCCCAGAACAGATTCAAAGCATTTACACCCCAAAGAGCCCTAAACCTTAAACCCTGCACCATGAACCCTGCGACCTCCAAAACGCTAGACCCTCAACCCACCCACAAGGTTTCGCATTGAAGTTGTGGAGATGAAGGACAAAAAGCTTCGGAGCTGGGGTAACCCTATTGCATTAGTTTAAAGGATTGGGAGCTCTACCTGAACCCCCAAAAGCCTGCTAAGTGCTGTTTTTGTGTGGCCCGGTTATGGCTTAGTGGTTTTAGAGAGTCGTACTCAAGGTGTCCCAAATTTTGGGCAATGGCAAGCAGTCGCGGTTGGCCGGCAATGTCAGGACATCAAGTGCCCATCGCACTTCTACAGTTCAAGCTGCAAACTGCTGCCATCTGCGCCTCGCACTGCTTGAGCCAACCCTAAAACCTAAAACTCTCCGACCCTAAACGCTGAATAACCCATTATAGTAGTTTCCATTTTCTTTTCCATTATCCCCATAAACCCCCGATACAACCCTGATATTACCCCAATATAACCCCAATATAGCCTATACAGAGTGCACAATCTGAATCGTCTCATACTGATGCTAAACAACAAGCTGCACATTGTCGCCGGGATTTTAATGGGATTGCAACTTCATCGTTATAGTAGATTCATGTAGCCCATAGTAGATGATAGTAGAGTCTAGTGGGTTATGATAGATTCTAGTATATCATCGTATATTCCAGTATATTATGGAAACGAAAATGCAGACCACTATACTACAAGTGGGAGTGCAACTTCACCGTGATGATCACCGATGGTGTGCCGGTGCGCAATGACGGTCACATGGCGGCCCGATTCAGGGTGGCGGGTGCTTGACATGAGGAGGAGGTGATTCCGATGATGTTGGTGAGGGCTGTGAGAAAATCCGGTATAACCCTAGAAGCCCAGGTACCCATATAGTAGGTCCTTGGGTTATAGATAGTGTAAATTTTTTTATAGTTTTATATAAGCACTTAAGGACAGGAACCCAAAAAATATATATATATATATAGGTATCTGGGCTTCTAGGGTAAGACATCGTTTTCGGTTGCCTGTGCGAGGTTCAGGCAGTTGCTGCTTCTGAAAAGCTGGGGCCCTGCCAGGGGAGGGTCCGATTCAGATGGCGGTTCAGGGTTTAGGGGGTTTAGGGTTTGGGGGTTTAGGGTTTAAGGGTTTAGGGGTTTAGGGTTTAGGGTTCTGAGTATACACAAACTGCCTGCTGCAATTGTCCTTGGCTTTTGGATGCCTAGAACGAGCCTGAACAAAACTTACTGGTGCTTAAATCGGGAGTAGCCCTAAACCCTAAGCCTACACCCTCTAGGCCCCTCTAATAATCCGTATTGGATCCTACACTTCCTGCCCGACTCTGCCGAAGAATGAGAAAGTAATCCAGAACCCTAAATGTCTGAGGCCTAAAACGCGAAAAGCCTGTGTATATGTATGCATCTTCCTTCAAGGGCCCCAACTCTCCCCATTAAGCTGAGCAAGACAAACCCTAAACCCTAAACTTAACCCTAAACCCAGCAGACAAGAAAACAAATGTTCCTCTAGTGCTGCACCTGGTCCCCAAAGATCTGTCCATGCGGTCTAGGGTTTAGGGTTTAGGCTTCAGGGGTTCAGGCACTATGGTCAAGGAAATTTGAACTTTAGCTAAATGAGGGTTATGGGGGCAGAAGATTGCTATTCAGGGAGTGTGCCTTTGTACCCTTGAGTTTGCACTCTTGGTTTTGATCGCAAAGTCATGGAACGTGGTTGTTAGGATATCTGGGACCCCCAAGTTAAAAACCTAAACGCTAAACCCTAAATCCTCAAACCCATAAAAACATTTCAAAACTTAGGGTTCTGAAATCTCCTTAAACCCAAACTACATGTGAGCTATGGTCTAAACTCCTAGTATCCCACCTTAATAAGCCCTGTAGCAGTCCCTTAGAAGATCCCTTTTATAACCCCCTTGAAGGAGTTTAGACGATAGCTCATATGATATTCCCTCGCCCACTTCCCAACTCCCACTACAGCAGCAGTAAGTTTGGCGCAGCCGACCAGCACAAGGCTATTGACAGGCCCCTACCCTACACGAGGTTGTAGGACTCAGGGTCTAGGGTTTAGGTTTAGGCCCTAAACCCTAAACCCTAAACCCTAAGTCCTCTAAACTTGACCGTCAACTACCTGAAGACATGATCTCAAGTCCAATTGGTTTAGATGTTGTGGCTTTTCCAAAAAATTGGGGGGGGGGGGGAGCTTATTTTGGAGTGTCCACATATTGTAAGGAATTTCGAATTTGCAGTTCCATTGCTGGGGTGCTCCACTAATGGACACTGCCATCTTGGGCCCTGAACCCAAACCCCCTTTGGGCTTAGGGTTTAGGATTTAGGGCTTAGGGGCTTAAGGTTTAAGGTTTGGGGTTTAGGGTTTGGGGCTTCGGAAGGGTTTAGGGTTTAGGGAAAGCTTGGGGTCCTGGGGTCCTTCAATGTCTTCTCTACATCCGATAAACTCCTCCAAACCCGGTCCAGGGCAGGGCAGGCAAGCGGGAGCCCACATTTGTTTCTGACGGTTAGGACCCAGGATAGATAAGGATCACAGAATATAATCATGGTTTAGGGTTCAGGGGTTTCGGGTACATCGAAGCCCGCTTATTTAGGCAACTTCCATGCGGTTTAGGACATCGAAGCCGCTGTTGTTCTGGAGGCTGTAAACCCTAAACTTCCATGAAATCACAGGGCGCGCGCCTGGAGCCAGCCGGTAAACATCCTTCAGGCTGCTTTAAGGAGAATCGAAATAATCAGGGATTTAGGGTTTAGGGATTAGAGTTTCGGGATTTATGCTTTAGGGATTTAAGGTTAAGGGATTTGGGGTTTAGGGATTTAAGGTTTAGAGCTTAGGGTTTAGGGCTTAAATCAGACTAGCTGGAGGACCCTAGACCTTCGACCATTCTTCACAGGGGTTATGTGGGTCTACTCCAAGCTGGGAGTGCTGAGTGAGTATGAGAAAGCAATCCGCAGTCCCATGAAGAGTAAGTATGTAAAGCATGCGGGTTAGCTCTTACAAGCCCTAAACCCTAAACCCCAAACACCCCAAACTAGGGCCAGGCTTGCAGGTCTAGGCTCCAGGGTGGGCTGCCTGCTGGAAGTACGGGCCCCTTATTGGGGCCGACATCTCAGACCCTAAGCCCTAAACCCTAAACCATGTTTCCTTCAATCTGGGAACGGGATCATGTTTCGCGGGTTCCGTTTTTTGGATCCTTTAGGGAGTCTGAGATTGGGGGAAGCCCAGTAATGGCCATACTTCAGCGGGATTTGGATAATAGTAATTATACTAAACCCTAAACTCTAAACCCCTAAACCCCTAAACCCTAAGACTAGATGAATATGTACTACTTGGACCCTTAGGTTAGGGAATGGAGGGCATGGAAAAGAACATGGGAACTGCCAACTCTACCTAGACCCCCAAAACATGTGCGCTACTACAGTCTAAACTCCTAGTAAGGGTTTGGGGTTCAGGGTTTAGGGCTTAGGATTTAGGGTTTAGGGTCTAGACTCCTTAAAGGGGGTTATCCGCCGACCTTGGGGGGCGTGTTGGATAGTTTCAGTAACGGAGAGGGTGAAAATCCTCTTCTTTTCTCCCTCGGCAGCCGTTTCAGCCGTCTCCCACCCCTTCGCCTGCCTCCCGCCAAGAGAGTGGTGGCCAAGCCCCTGGAGGCCCCGGCCCCAAGCCCTGGGCCCCAAGCTCCTGGGAGCCCCAAACCCACCCCTTCGCCTTTTTGCTGGAATTTTCGTACAAAAAAATGATGGCTGTTTGGGCAAGCCGCTCTGGAGGCCCCGGCCCCAAGCCCTGGGCCAAGCCCCTGGGAGCCCAGGCCCCAAGCCCTGTAACCTTGGCTGGATTGCCTTTTCACGGTTTGTTGCA
>CAJNIZ010010051.1:313-12616 GCA_905231905.1 Symbiodinium pilosum
GTAGAAGCCCATTACCCTAAACCCTTTCTTACTGTTGGTAGAAGCCCATTACCCTAAACCCTAAACCTCGTTCTTACTGTTGGTAGAAGCCCATTACCCTAAACCCTGAACCCTAAACCCTAAACCATTACAGATGGGTAGGTTACAGGTGGGCAGTCTCCTCAGGGCCGTTCATACCAGTTCTATACAATAATAGGGAATATATTGGGGTTATACTGGGATAATGGAAAATAAAATGGAAACTACTATAATGGGGTTATATAGGGTTCATTTTGAAGTTGTTGTGACAAGTCTTATGGGAGTACCATCTACCCAGCTTGACACGGCTTCTAGTTGAGGTAGTTCCCATGGTCCTGCTCCCCCAAGTCCCATTTTGAAAGCAGGCCATACTCAGGATGCCCTTGAATTCCACCATCAAGAGCAGCGCTTAAGGTTTGGGGTTTAGGGGTTTGACACCCTTTTTGTGCACTTGCCACCTAAAGGCTGAGCCCCTTCCCCACCAAGCTTCATAGAACTGTAAGGGTAGGCTTTATACAGCCCTAACCTTACATGCCTCTAAACCTTAGCGCTAAACCACCATCCCTACTAACTCCTTTTAACCCAAAACTCCTGCAAAACCTATAAACCTAAACCTTAAACCCCTGTTAAAAAAATGGTGTCCAGAAAAACCTTTAAACTCTAAGCCCTTATCCTTGAACCTACTCGCCAGTTGCATCCGACCTGCCGACGGAAACCTTTGCATCGTCAGGCCTTTGTTTCTGTGTGCTATCCTGCCTGATTCGCCAGCTCCAAGTATTGGCCCCATGCCCGCAAGAGGAACAATCAGTTCGCCCCCTAGTAGCTGTGAGGTTAATGTGTATACGTATATGTGTGTGTATATGTATATACATATATGTATATGTATAATTTGCCAAACTCATCTAGTCATCCAGATGCATGTGGTGGGCAGCTAGAGGCCGTATTCAGCTGCAAGCCCCGCAGGCACAGACTCTTTTGCGCTTCCTTCGCGCGCGGGACGGCGACGTGCTTAAGGCGAGATGTTGATCGCGGGTGAGTGGGTTGCATAATCTTGCATGTGCAAAGGGGGCATGATTAGGTTTGTCATGCGCCTTTCGTAGGCTCACATCCCAAAGTGTAACACAACCTCAGCATCAAGGCTGCCGCAGCAAGTGTACTTGTCGTTGCCCCACGCTTGATTTGTCATCTACCTCTTTAATTAAATCACAGCCACAACACGTTACTGATTTCCTACAGCCTCCGTGCCTCCCCCAAACCTCCCCTCTTTGAGGCTGTTACGATCGAGAGCTCCTGAGTTTGTGAATTCCAAGGCAGCCAAGACCGAAAGATGAACCTGGGTTTTACCTATGGCCCCAACAGCTGCAAGTAGTAGTTTCTCCATAGTTAGATATGATTCATAAACAGCTGTAGGTGATCACGGTTACAGGTAAGGTTTAGCATGTCTCAAATCAAAGATGCCCCCCTCCAGGCAGAGAGAATGTTCCGTGACATGCTCGAATGGCGCCATGAATTTGACGTGGATGGCAAGGCTGGAAACTTGATGATTCCCTCCTATAATGATAACCCCACCCCACCTTTATGTAAAATGTCCGCCAATACTCCAGGGTACTATTTTGGGAACACTGAGCATTCAGGTGTCGGAGAGTCTGATTCTTACTTTGTAGGGGTATTGGATTACGGGGCTTTACAAGGATCATGGGGGGGGGGGCAGCGAGCAGGTCGGCATTTGAGTGCTCGTCTGAATTCCTTCGCTTAAGCCGTACTTAAGCGCGGATAGCCCAATCCTTTTTCTCTGGGTCGTTCCACAAACCCTGACTGCTTCATCCCACGCCGCCCTACAGCGAAAGGTGCACAGCTGGAGGCGGGAGTTGGAGAGGCATCGTGCGCTCCCCAGCTAGCTTGAGTTCATAACAGTGTGGTAAAAGGAGTCCGTGTGGGAGCACCGCGAGGTAAGGACGAAAGCCGTGTTTAGTGTTCATGGAAAGTCTCCCACAATCTCATGGTAAAACTCCTACTGCAATGCATACAGCGAAGGAGGCATCACACACAGTGAGCATGCCACAGACCGTTACATGAACCGAGGAATACTCATAGGTCCCGACGTCACTGATTCTGATGTTCTCTTCGTCAGAAACATCAAAGTCATCCCAAGTCTATTCCTTGGGTCCTACACCTGGGAATCATATTAGATCTTTTACGGACGTATGTAAGTGTCAATCAAGAATTATGGGAAGACAGCGCAGTGAAGCCCAGACTTCCGAGGGACTAGGCGCGCTCGTCTTTGCAAACGCTTCGCCATCGAGGAGCAGATTTGCCTGATTCTTGGAGTTTGAGCGTGTTGCTGTTACTTAGAAGTAGGTTGCCATTTTGTACGGATATGCAGTAGAGAACATGGCTTCCCTGTTATGGCAACTTAAAAAACGTCCCTGACCAGCATGCCGTGTGTAGGGTTTATACGGCTTCGAGTATCACAGTAGTGGTTGGTCACTGTTAGTCTTGTTGTACACAAACAGACCCCAAACCTCCGATGTGAACTCCTAAGTCATCGGCTCCCACATCACCTTGACAACAGCCAAGGGTCAGACTTGGTGCTCGGTGGGAATTGTGCATGTATACTGTATACATATATATATATATGAGTGTCGGACTAAATCTATCGAAGAGGCAGCATGTCTAGGCTGGTCGCGAGATTCAAAGTGGTACGTTTTAAGCGAAAACCCATAGTGGCCAACCCTCTGCTGATACCCCCTAGAACTCGCATAACCCGTAGGCGCCAATCTTTTCTCCCATCGTCGGTGTGCTATGCAAGAGATTTAGTCCGGCACTCATATGTATGTATATAGATCTCTACATGTGTGCGGGTGGGTACTGTATCCTATAGTATCATACGCTGGTTTTCTGGTCTTCAAGGCCGAGGCGTTCTCTCTCCACCATGCCCAAGTGATCCCGAGTAGAAGTACTCATCAAAGTCTATGGGCCCGCCAGGAAGCGCTTTGAAATAGGCCTGTGACCTTTTAATGTGTCCTTTTAATGTGTGCGAGCCATTTTACTGAATTAGATCCTGATATGTAGGTGTACCATGTACCATGAAGACACAGCTGAGGAAACACGCATACGTAGGAAGCTTGGCGCTTGGGAGTCTTAGGGTCCAGCAGATCAAATTGTAATCATGAGTATTTGACGCCTCAACTTGACAGGTTGCCGCACATACATCTGTGAAGTTTTTAGGCTTAGGGCTTGTAGCAATGGCTGCATGATAATGTTGGGGAGGGTTTTCATCCGAGTGTGGTTTAAGGTTTAAAAGACGTCATGATCTAACCTGCTTGACTCGACACCTCAAATCGCGGCTCCTTCCATCGTCGTGACTCAGGCAATGACAAGTACGGCATTCCGGTGAGGCAGGAAATACTGCTTTGGGATGTAATCCTCCGTCAGCAGCATCATAGATATCAGGGCTTGCTTGTTCTGGACTGTCGGCGTTCCGGGTGTAGGCTTCGAGCGGCACAGGTTTTGAGACTTAGAGACCTTCAAGAACACTCTATACCTAGTTACTATCCGAAAACTATTCAGATCAAGTCGCCTCACACGATAAGAACCACCAAAGGAGACAGAAAGCACCACTGCATTGGAACTGTGATTGTGTAGACGCCGTGGGGCCGATAAGAGAGATTCGCTATGGGGCGTTTTGTTCTGGATGTTCCGGGTCTCCATTACACCGGGTAGGGCTGATAATATTCAGGGTTTAGGTTGCATGGGGACCTTGTCTTGATGTTCAAGCTTCTGGGCTGCCAAAAAGGGGACCCACGAAGAGTAGTATCCTGAAAGATCAAGTCTACATATGGGCTTTGACGCATGTTGGGGGGAGGGGGGTGGGGGTACATGTGATAGCATATTCGGGCGTATGTATATATACATATATTTATATTTACAAGGTCTCCCCATTTATGGAAGCTCTGAAATGTAAACCTTATACCCGGCATTACCCTGGAGTTGGGTAGGGTATGGTAAAACCTGATTGCCACTTTTGTACTGCTTACTGGGGTCTGTAGGGATTTTGGGAATATAGTATGTAAGCCTTATATGAGGACTACATTCCCTTATTCCCTTCCAAGAGCCACGCATGGGTGTACTGATGAGTAATCCTCTGTAAGTAGTTCCCCAAACCTCAAACCCTAAACCGCATGACAGGCTACTTCGTCTGGGAGTTGCAGACAGCGCAACTTCGGCTGAAAGGGACCTTGGGGGGATGGATTTGGAAAGAAGGGAGCGTGAGGGTTCCGAAGGTGCAGTAGGAGCGTCGCCCCTATAGTCTAGGGACTTTAGGAGGGACCCCTAATAGGGACCCTTAATCCCATTATCATATATAACCCTTTTATAGTCATTATATAACCCCTATATAACCAGGTAGTACCCATATTACCCCCAATAAGCTACAAGGGTCCCTATTAGGGGTCCCTCCTAAAGTCCTTAGATATAGTGAGTGATGCAACAAGGAGTGCAAGGGTGATAGTTGAAGTATGTCAGCTTCAAATCAGGCATGACTACATGAGAGATGATGTCTCCTGGGGCCTCCGAGCTTGACTAGAAATGCAATAAACTCGATGTTCTCAAAAAAAGTCCTTTAGAACTAGATGTTGCTCCAACAATTAAGAATCAAATGGAACCTCAAATGCATGCACAGATGGTGTCTGAAAGGTATACCGAGGTTCCCACAAACTAGGGATTTTTTTGGGCGCACGCATAATTTAATAGCAATTATACCTAAAAAGTTGGGCTGTAGCAAGGGTTCCCCGCTGTCTGGAAACTCCCAACTCTAAACCCCCAAATCCCTAAACCCTAAACCCCCAATCCCCTAAAGCGTAAAACCCAAACCCTAAATGGGTGGTTGTCAAATTTATGGTCCGTTGTTGGATCCCTACTATAATACGGCACCTAATATTCAGGGTACCCAAAAAGGGACCATAACTTTGACAACCACCCATGTAAACCCTATACCCTAAACCCTAGACCCTAAACCCTAATATATATATACTAGGGGTCTTGTTAAGGGCTATATATGACCATATTTTATTTATTCTCCAACTGTTACTGAGGGGGGGGCAGTACTGACATTAAATCAAATAAGCATGGCATCCTTGGCTTTCCGACTAGGGAGCTATAGTGTGCCAGCTTGCGCCACGGAGCAACAAAAGCAGAATACTGTGATTTAGGGTTCAGGGTTCAGGGTATAGGGATTTAGGGTTCAGGGTTCAGGGTTCAGGGTTTATGGATTTTTTCAGGGTTCAGGGTTTGAGGATTTGTTCCCTGGGGCCCCACATATAGCCCAAAGTAGTTAATATTTGTAATAAGTCCCAATGCAAGCATGACTCAAAGCATGTTAGCTTCATGGTTCGACGTGCTGCAGAGCACCAACCATATTTCCCAGGTGTGCGTGGGATAGGGGGCTTCTCAAAAAAATGCGGGTCCCTATGCGTCCATGCGCGCCATAATGTAAACTCCTTAAAGTGGGGTATACAAGGGAGTATATAGGGGATTACTACAGTGTCCTCAAGGGGTACTAGGAGTTTAGACTATAGCTCATGTGCTTTCTTTCATCTCGAAGCAGGGTTGCGGATCGCAGCATAAAGCCCTCAAAATGCTCTCCTTGTAAGATGCCGCTTGCAATGTGGGGAGTGTTTTGCCAAACGTTACGCGCAGCTTCTGCCCCAAAACCCTAAACCCTAACGGACACAGGTGGAGGCTTGGAGCCTTTGGCCACCCAAAACCCTACTGCTGAGCATCAGGGGTCCAACTTTGCCATGTGTGAGGCCGGTATGATCCGGGAGTTCGGGGTAGAAGCTGTGCTTGTTGACAGCTGGGACCTCAGAGTTAAGGCAGACTCACAGTTGCCCACACAGCAGGCCTTCTTGCTTTCAAGGCCGGGGGGGTGGGGGGGCTGTGCATTAGGAATGTCCGAATTCCGACTTTGGGGTGGGGTCCAGTTGAAGTTGGTCTTCACTCCGCAAAATGTCTTGCTTGTTTTGATGCGAGGGTAGTTTGTACCAGTAATCCCACACTGGGCCTACACCACATGGACATGGCCCAAAACCTCGCCGCATAATCCTTATTAGGCACCTCCATACTTACCTTATACAATTTCCCCTACAGGTCCTGATCATGTTTCTAGCACCATGCAGTCCCAAGACTTCCAAACAAAAGTCGGGTTTTCAGCAGAATCTGAACCACTGCAGCAGAAATAACTATCGCCACTGCATCATTTTCCTAGCTGTTCAACCTTGAACCCCCCAAACCCTAAACCCTGAACCCTAAACCCTAAACTCTAAATAGTAATTTCCATGTTATTTTCCATTATCCCACTGAAGCCCCAATTAACCGCTCTAACTCCATCCAGTCCCGAGGCCTGTCTAAGCTGGAGTGGACGCATGAGCAGATCCGCAACGCCATGTTCAGGTGTCGGAAGCTGCGCCTCGCCAGAAGCTGCACATGGGGTGTAAGGTTTTGGGGAGAAATTTTTGGCTGTAGGGCTTATATGGAAGGTTTAGGGATCTGGAACTTAGGGCCTTAGGAAGTTTCCCAATAGTATTCTGGAAGACAGTATTCGGTCGGCAAGGCCCGATCCTTTAAACAACATCTTTGCACCCTGGACTATACGGCTTGAACGTAGTGGGGTATTTCTATGGAGAAATAGAGAGCAAGTGGAATCAAAACTGGATTGTGGAACGGCTTTGCGGGCTTCAACAGTGAATGTAAAGAGCTTCAATCGGATTCTGTTTGCATGTGGTTGTGCTTCACCGTAGCCGATCAAGTTACAGGCCACACTGCCAACAGTGCTCCGTGCTGTTCTTTGTACTATGCCTATACTATGCTATACTATACTATAGTATACACTACTGAGGTTTCGTGGCCAGATCCAGATTCTTGACGTTGGCGACTATGGAGACGTGCCGAACTGGACCGACCTTAGCATCCAACATGCCTTTCTATGGGGTTGCGTAGGGCGCCCAAGCAGTTACATGTAGCTGACGGCCGAGCCAGTGGCACATAGCGAGTGCATACAAATTACCAGGTTTCTGAGACAAGATACATGTATGCCGGCTTTGGATGCTGCTCCTACTCAATAGCAAATGGACAACACTTCTCATAAGTTGCACTTAAGCCTTTATAACCCTCATCATAGATTATTTCTGGGTGGGGGCAGTACCCAATCTAGGCCCATCTTTGCTGCTTAACGATGACTTTGGCTTTGCAAGCCAGCTTGCAGTTCGAGGTGTTTGCACTTAGGCTGCTAATGGCCATGCTCGAGGTGGAATATGCTAGGTAATCCTATCCTCCTAAGTGATTCACTACCCCCCGGCTAAGTTTGCGTTTCCCGTTGTAGTCTTTCATGTAACGTGCTGGGGCGAGGGGATGAACGAATCGTTTCGCAAGGCTTTGCAAGCTCAAGCTTCAGAAGGCTTCTGTCCATAGCAGAGGGTACCCGCAGCACAGGAATGGTAACTTTGTAGGAGGGCAATACACATTCCAGTAAGAATCAGGATTGTTCGCGTGGTGTTTCGCATGTACCCGCAAGTGCTGTGTTTATCCAGGTTGGTTCCATACCAACGCATGGAGATGAAGGGATATAATAATAATAACTTACAATATTTTGCGGAGGACGGGCCGAATGTGGAACAACTTGCGTTTGGGTCCAGACATCTACAAGGCGTGTCCTTTGGGCTCCGTTTGTCCAAGCTGGTGTCTCTGAGTAATCACAGGGGTTTAGGGTTTTAGGGTTTTAGGGTTTTAGGGTTTAGGGTTTATAGCTTAGGGGTTTAGGGGTTTGGGGGTTGGGGGTTTGGGGTTCAGGGCTTTCATGTTCCCTACTGGAGTCCGTTCGCTTGGATGTCTGTTGTCAGGGCATATTCTTCTCGGGAGGTGTCGCATGTAGTGAAGCTAATGCCTTTTGTTTGAAGGGACCTGCGGGAGTACGGAGTCAATACGAACACTGGTAGTTTCCATCCAAAGGGAACCCCGACATAGACGCGTGACTACAATAATCTTTATACGGGGCCCGCAACAAGGGACCGCTAATTTTGGGAAGTTCCCACATACATTGGGGACATAGTCCCCTTAAGTAGATAGAATTTGCCTTCGGGTATATTATAATAAGATCCCCATATACCCTGCATTCTATCTACTTAAGGGGGACTACGCCTTGAGGGAACTTTTTAGGACTAGTTTTTTGCAGTTCTTGAAAGCAGGTCTTCGATGGGAACTATCCGGAGACCGTGCGGAAGGTCTTTATCATCAGCCCTTGATCTGAGAATGGTGGGATGGGGATCTGAGCGCTACATGGCGGGTTGACAAAATTTTGTGCTTGGGGTTTAGGGCTCAGGGTACGTTGAAAAGTAAGGACCATATCATATTTGGACCCTAAGAAGACCCACTTTGTTGCAACGTGCCACATGAGTGTTTTCGACAGTTGCGGTCCCATTTAAATGTTCCCCGGACAATCAGGATTCTCTGTGGACTCTGACACGGGAACGGGCCAAATTATGAACATCCTGCAAACTATTATCTCAGCGCTGATTTGGGAGGGGGTACCAGGAACCCCTGAAGGCAGTAGGAGCATATGCGAGCTTGGAAAAATCAGCCCTAAACACCGTAAACCCTTCAAAATCTACATATATCTCTAGGACTCTAAGGCCCCCAAGGATCCCCAATTTTGAGAACCCCATGTCATGCTTGGAAAAAGTTGCGAGAGGTTAGGTAGTGGGTCCAGCTTTGGTTCAGGATAAGTATAAGGTTTACAGTACTAGGTTGCTGTGCAGGAACTCATGCTCAGTTGCCGTACTATGGGTGTATAGTAAGTAAAGGGGGTGCCCTACTATCATAGCCAAGTTTAATGAAGTTCCCAAACAGCAACCCAAGATTTAGGGCTGGCTTAGTGCTGTCTTTAGCAGCGCAGTCTACGTACGTATTAGGGATTCCACAAGTCGCGAATCCTTCTGGCCAACCTTCCTGGAATCGATTGCAAGCATATTCCGATCCTAAATCCTAGACCCTTCACCCTAAACCCATACACCCAAAACCCTAAACCCCTAATTCCCTAAACCCTACACCCAAAACCCTAAACCCCTAATTCCCTAAACCCAAAACCCTAAACCCCTAATTCCCTAAGCCCTAAACCCCTAGACCCTAAGCCCTAAACCCCAACCCAAAGCCGCCAAGGTATGGCTGCAACCTGGGTATAGTCCCCTTTAAGTAGATTGAATATGGCTTTGGGTATATTATAGGGTTTAGGGTTCAGGGTTTAGGGATAGAATCTGGCTCTGGGTATATTACAAATAAGCGCCCCATGTACCCCATATTCTATCTACTTAAGGGGGACCTATAAGCATGCACATCCAAAGCCTTGAGCCCTGAAGCTCGAACCTCCCTCCCAAGGCCTGCAAGCTAAACCCTGAATCACAACCTTAGACCCAGGGTTCAGGGGTTGGGGTTTAGGGTTAAAGGTTTAGAGGTTTAGGCTTTAGGGTTAAGGGGTTTTAGGGTTTAGGGATCTAGGGCTTAGGGTTAAGCCTAAGCTTCTAAGCCAATAAGCCCTACGACCCTCGACCTGCAAGCCCCAAGCCGTACATGAAGTTTCTGAACCCTGGCCCTAGTTGGTAGTTTCCATAAGTAAGGGGACTTTGAATTTAGACCCCCAGAATACTATAGGAACTATTATTGGGACCCCTTCCCCTAATCTTGGGAAACCCTAAACCCCAAATCTCATATAGCCACGTACAGCATCATATAGCACCAATATCCCCTTTTAAAGGTTATCCTAATTCTGTTTCGGAAGCCTTCCATGCTTCCAGAGCTCCATTCCTAGGGACCAGCTCGTTAGTGCATCATGGATACACCCTGGCACGGCTCCCAGAAACACTCGAGATTTTGAGGGACCGTTTAAGGGGTGATAGGGGTCATGCGGGAGATGCACACATACAAATCTACCTAGACATATGCATGTGAGGATTGTTCTAAAGGTCCTTGTCTTGCGGTTATACTTGGGGCGATCATTCCAGAAGGCTCCGCGATAGTTTCGTGAAAGAAGACACTAGAGGAGAACACTTTTCTGCTACAGTTGGTGGTTTCGGGAGAAGCATCTGGAGTTTCAGCAGTGCTTCCCCACGGAACTGCAGGAAATCTTAGAGCTTTTTGAGGTTCCCTTGGCCATGCTCTTGGAGCAATACGTTTCCCGCAAGTTTCCTTGGGCTTTTTCAAGTTCCCTACGCAGATCTACGGGGTGTATACAAGCAGAGAGGTTTGAAATATTATAGTAGTTTCCATTTTCTTTTCCATTGTCCCTATATAACCCCAGTATATAGCCCTAGCATATACAACCACAACGCCTGACTGTGAAATAATATCAATAATAGCAATAATACTAATATGGTTTGTTGGTCCTTGCGGCTTTCTCCTACTGGTACATGTGAATTATCAAAAAACATGCGCCCTGGCTTGGAGGTCCTGATAATGAGGACTTTGCTTGGCCATGTTGCCACGCAGTTTTGGGACGCATACAGGAGGCCCCTCTATTCTGAGCTTCTGGCAAGCCCTCATGTGAAGAAGTAGAGGCATGAAAGCTGACAAAGCGAAACGCGCCAGAGATATCCTCTTGCAACATCATGCGGAACCCCATATGGCCCCCGTTACAAGAAGAAGAGTATATAGTCCTCAGAGGGCCCTTTTCCTAGCTTCCATGTTAGTGATGGGGAAGGCACCGTCCCTCCGAATCTTAGGGTTTAGGGTTTAGTTTAGGGGTCTTCTAAGGAAGTACGAGTGGTGATCCCAGCTCCTGCACAGACTCAGATGCTTCTGAGAGACGGGGTGCTGAGGTTCAGCGGCTTCTGCCGCACAGGACCAAGCGCAAGCTTGCCTGGCGCGTTCTTACAGACGTTGGGCTCAAGATCCCCAAGCCCTAAAGCATAACCCCCAAACCCTAAACCCTGAGTTCCCTTGTGTTTTGGGGTCTCCTTATTAGACCTGAACATTAGGAACAGGGTATTATTGCGGCAGGACAAAAGTTCGCTGCTCAAGCTAACAATGAACTGTGTAATGCACTGGCAACCCCCTTTCACCGTAGACTCCTAGCACAGGCTCTCCACTGGGAACTTTACAATAGTATAAGTTTATTCCCAGAAATTAATTACCCCGCTACGCTGGCCATGTAAAATGGACTTCTTGCTCTCTGAATCTCTCTTTAAGAAATGCAGGCCCGTAAGACGTAAGATGCACCTTGGTATGTCGAAACTTTTGTCCTGGGGATGAGCGCGAACTCATGTTGCTGCCTGCTGACGTAGCGCCGTCTTGCTGGACTGCAAGCCCCTGACTGCCCGCCGAGCACGAACTCATGTTGCTGCCTTCTCGCGTGGTGCGTTCTTGCTGGGCTACCGGCTACAAGCCCCTGATTGCCTGCTGAGCGCGAACTCATGTTGCTGCCTTCTGACGTGGCGCCTTGTGGCTGGACTGCAAGCCTCGGACTGCTCGCTGAGCACGAACTCATGTTGCCGCCTGCTAGCGTGGTGCGTTCTTGCTGGGCGACAAGCTCTTGATTGCCCGCTGCGGTAGGACAAAAGTTCGCTGCTCAAGCTAACAATGAACTGTGTAATGCACTGGCAACCCCCTTTCACCGTAGACTCCTAGCACAGGCTCTCCACTGGGAACTTTACAATAGTATATGTTTATTCCCAGAAATTAATTACCCCGCTACGCTGGCCATGTGAAATGGACTTCTTGCTCTCTGAATCTCTCTTTAAGAAATGCAGGCCCGTAAGACGTAAGATGCACCTTGGTATGTCGAAACTTTTGTCCGTGGACAGGGCAGCCACGTAGTCCAGGCGCCAATTGCAAACCATCATCTAATTAAACAACCGCACAACTGGGTATGGTACAAGCTTCTAGGCAAACAAACTGTCAAGCAGGAGTTTGACAAACTGCCACAGTAGGGACCTAAGCAATAATTTGCCTCTTGCGGATTTGATCTTATAGTCCCCTGCATTCATGACACCAAAGTCCCCTACGCATGCTACATGCCTTTGGCTGGCGTATATCTCAACTGAAGCAACAACCCCTTTGGAGGACTCTTGGTGTACCGGGGTTGAAACTAGATTGAATGCGAGATTCGGACATTGTCCCGAGTAGGTCCCTGTATCCCATTTGGGGCAAGTGCCCTATAGCTCTGGGACTCCAACTCAGTAGCCTGATTTAAGCCCTCTAGTCCCCCTAAAGTAGATAGAATATGGGGTAGATGGGGATGTT
>CAJNIZ010010052.1:0-11100 GCA_905231905.1 Symbiodinium pilosum
CCCCAAAGGAAGAGGGTTTTCACCCTCTCCGCCTTCGGCAACCATCCAACACGCCCCCCAAGGTCGGCGGATAAACCCTAAACTCTGAACCCACACCGTTTGGGGTTCAGCGTGTAGAGGGATCCCAAGATAAAAGGCCCATGCAGGGGTCCACAAGCCTAACCTTATAGCTCAGGGGTGTTTAGGCTTAGGGCAAAACTCTTGAGTGTTCCCTGACAACCTGGAAGCACTCATTATTCAATTGCCCAGAGCTTGCTATGTAGTTCCTTTTTGGGTAGTATATGATAATTCCTTACCAAAACACAATAGCAGACCCGAAAAGGAAATACATAGGAGCCCTTGGGCCGAAACTCCCTTCTCAGTGTTCATGGCCCCCTACATTATCCAAAGCTGGGGGAACCGAGGAGAGGGTAAAAGGGGCTACCGCCGGGGATGTTGATAGGAACTCCGACAAATTGTATTCCTTACTTTAGGGTTGAAACCATGGGCCCCTAGTATGGATTCTCATATACCTACTAAAAAACCTGTACGTACTTTAAGAGTCTCTACAATCACCCTCAAAGGCCACAGGGACCATATTAGGGGCCCAGACTTCAAACCTTAGACCTCCTGACTACCAGTAAGTTATACATTGTAATTTACCCAGAAACCCAGTTGGTCACATTCTAGATTCAGGGGTGCTCGGTGGTGTAGGACTTAAGTGCTGGTATAGGTGCATATGTATAGATATATACATATATATATATTGGGACTTAGGACAGGAACTAGGCTTCTGTAGGGTCAGTTTTTTCTGCGTAGCCTGACATCCCGACAGCGCACGCCCCTTTTGAGGGAGGAGCCTCAAAGCCCCTATAATTCCAATCCAGCCTGCCTGGTAAGGGTACCCCAGGAGCCAGAAACCCTACACCCCAAGCTATAGAGACCAAAAACCTACTCTAAGCCTTAAAACCTAGAACCCCCAGCTAAACCCTACCTGAATGCTACAACCCAATCCCTGAATCCCAGGCCCGAAAACCCGAACCCCACACTCTTGACCCGTACCATTCTTGTTAGAATTGTGATTATTGTTATTAATACTCTGAGGTACCTATCACTAGCATTACTATTAGTATTGGATACCTAGTATGATTATTGCTAGTATGATTATTGTTGTTATTTATTGTTATTAGTGATTTTTGTTATTATCGTTAGCTATGGCTTTATCATTCTTATGATTGCTCTTACTACTCTGAGTACTATTATAACGCTTTTAGAGGAACCTGTGATTCCCTTTTCTTTTTGCACGTTCTTTTCCGTTCAAGTCTCCATTGTTGTGTGAGAATGCCCGTAAGCCCGGAAAGACCCCTTACAATAGCGAGCCATCAGCTGCCTTCCCGCAGACCTAGCAGCGCCACGTCTAGCCCAGCGACATTGGCAGCATGAATTCGGGTCTCGAAACGTCGAGGGTTCTGGGTTTAGTTTAGGGTCTATAGGGTGTAGGGTTTCCGGGTGGCGGCTGGTATGCAATCAATATAGACCGTTATGGGGGACTAGATTGCTATAGAGACCCATTCCTTCCTACGAGCCACCAAGAAGTTCCTGCGAGTATTGTGTAGGGAATCGATGTTTTGGGCGGAGGGTTGCAACAAAATGCATACAACAAATGATCCTGCTGTATATCAACTGTATATTCGTCATAATAGGGTTGCAGGGGTCCATCTTGAGGATTTTTTAGGTTTTAGGGTTTGAGATTTAGGATTTTGCGTTGATGAAAGCTTGCGCCAAAAGAGTCCCATGAGTCCCCTCTCCCATCGTATTTGGAAGCACAGAATTGGGAAGTTTGAGTGTCAGTTGGTCCAGGGCTTGGGTTTTGAGGACCAGGCTTTGTGGCTTTCGCGGGTTTCAGAATCACACATTCAGGAGCTTATTGTTTAGGTTTTGTATTTAGGTGGAGAACTCGAAGCCCCAGTCTAGACCCTATTATATGATGTTATATGCCTATATACTAGACCGTATGTACACTTTGAACCGAGCACAAACTATTTGCCTTGACCCTTACTCTTGGGTGGTGCCACCACTCACAGCAGTTGGAGAAGAAAAATAATAGAATGGTATTAATCCCCGAGTACTACCCCTGTTATAGACTGTAACTAGCTGGCAGAAGTACCCAAACCTTCCACACACCCTAAACCCTGAACCCTAAACCCCAAACCAACCCTAAACCCTAAACCCTGTAAACCCTAAACCCTAGAACCCAAACTTTACCCTGAAAAGAATACCGACGCAGTGAGGCCAAAGCCTCCCCTGCAGTGTTCTGAGCGGCTGTGGCAGGTTAGTGTCTGGCTTACTGCGCAGGAGTGACTTGGGTTTAGGGTTTAGGGTTTAGAGTTTAGGGTTTAGGGTTGAGGGTTTAGAGTTTATAGGGTTTAGGGTGCAGAGTTTAGGGCTTAGGGTCTAGGGTAACCCTAAGCCCTAGACCCGCGTTATTTGTGCTTGTATAATTAAGCAGGGTACCAGCAGTTCGGGTTGCGCAGCGCACCTAGAAGCCTGCGTAACTTTCAGAAAGGGCTCTGCATCCCAATTCTATTATCTGTAACGATACTCTAGCTTAGGGATTAGGGTTTAATGTTTAGGGTTCCAGGTTAGGTTTCGGTTGATAGGGGAAATGTCGTACCACTTAGGATCCCTAATATATTAATTCTCCCATGTTTTGGTGTATGCACGGGGTCGCGCAAGATGTCCTCCGTCAATGCATCTTGGAGACGTCAGGGATGTGGCAGTACCCTGGGGTGAAACAGGCTCGTAAACCCTAGCCTAGGCTTCCTGGAACCTCATTTCGCTCTTTTTGTTCCTTTGTTAGGGCGTTACCAGTATTACCCCAGGGGCACAAGTATCCTAATACTCAAATACTATAGTCTGAATGGCTTTTGGTTTCTTGAACCTTATTCTTTGGGTACCTGGACCCTTGGGGTTCCTGTCTCTGTCTAGTTGCCCCTCAGAATATCTCACCTCGTATCTAGAACCTCAAGCCCTATAAACCCTAAACCCTTGACCGAGGATGATGTAACAGTCTTAGCGTTCCTCTGCTTGTACTCTTTTCTAGAAGTGCAGGTGCAATAGTATGTAAAAATGATGCCGCAATAGTATCACAGTATAACAAATAGTGTAAACCTTTAAACGGTATGGGAGTCTATGGCCGTACAGTACTATCATTGTGGCTCCTGCGTTACGACGGTCTCAACTCACCGTCCTAATTAGGTGACGGGTTGAATGTCTGGGGGCTTGGGCCTACGCTCTACTATCTCTACAATGCTTGTGAATCTCACTGCAGCCTGAAAGTATCAGACAGGAATTGGAGAATCTCGGAAACCTGACTTGCTTCTGTTTTTTGAAGCTACCTACAAATAAATGGGGGGTATCACGGTAGTCCGCCAGGAAAGCAACAGGAACGGCCGCTTGCTGCGCAGAACAGCCAGATGCGCTAATCATTCTTTGCTCTGCAGGTTTCACCGCTTTACAAAAGAGGCTGCGGCCATTTCCAAACCGGTGGTTCAGATAAACCCATCCCTCAAAGAGACGAGGTACCCACCTGATAAGGTGCACGACGGGCTTAGGGTTTAGGGATCCCAGGAGCATTCTCCTTTTGGTTAGGGGAATGGAGGTTCAGTTTTTATTCGTTTAGACCCCGTCTACGGAGGCCAAGTTGTGTAAAGAAAAATCCCTAGGTAACATTCAGTACGTATACACTCTGCTCGTGCCGTATACGTTATAGCGGGCTTTAGGCATTACAGAGGCCGAAATGACTACCAATTCTAATTCTAAGTCTTCCGGTTGCACAGTTCTGAAATACTTGTGGCATGGGCTGCCTCAGACAGACCTCAACATGAAATTCGTAATTTTTCAGGTCCCACATTACGTTTCGAGCCTATTGAGTTTAGGGTTTATGTCTTTTTGCTCGATTGCTGAATGGAGTGCAGAGTGGGGCAAGGCAGTACGGGTGATACCACTTCAAGTACGCTTTTTTTTCTCATGGTCTTCGGTGAGAGTATGTCGGGATCCTCAGGAATGTTTGTGAGTGTTTATCTTTGGTGTCCGATTTTGGGGCCCGTTGTGGGCTAAGAGCAGTGGGAAACATCCTTCTTGAGCTGTCTTTGACTTGGATGCGTGGTACTCGGAAAAGTAGTGAACGGAAAAGTAGTGATATCTTGGTATATAAGCCCTTAACCCCAAACCCTGTATGATAGGAGTTGTACTGCCCAGGGCAGGCCTACATCGGCGCAGTATAGGGGCAAACTGAGCAGGGCAACGCTTCTAACTAGTTCCTACGAAGCAGATAACCCTAGACGCTGAACCCTTAATAGTAGTTTCCATTTTCTTTTCCATTGTCCCAATATAACCCTAAACCCTACAGTAGTTTCCATTTTCTTTTCCATTGTCCCAATATAAGCCAAAACCCGAAATCGTATGGCAGTGTCCACTTTCGTTTCCATTATCCCAAGATATTTCTTGCAAGCTAGGAACGTGCCACGCGCACAACCAGGCCTCTTGGGGGGTTTTTGCCAGCATCATCAGCCCGATAGGGCTTCGTATCTCATTGTTTAACAAACATACCTATAAGGTTTGGGAGCGTGTGCTGCATCCCTATATGTGCTGCAGCAAGAGGGAAATCCCCAGGGAGCCCAATATCCCTTAAGTAAGGAATATGCCTTAAATCATCTTAAGCGTCTTAGTATAGTTTATTTAGGGTACATTCCTTAGTTAAGCTATATTGGGCTTTCTGGGTCCATAATGCTCATGATGCTGGCTTCTTGGGGCATGCTGAAAGGTGTTGTATACCTCAGCCAAGCGCGAGCTGCCGGCAGCATGTGGGGCTTCATATTACCACCTGCGCTGCATGGCGAGGATGCGACCGGGTTGCGTGCGTTATGCGCGCGCTGCACTGTCAACTGTGCGTTTAGCTCGATTTCAACAGCATTGTGGCGCTTCTTTCCAGCACTTTGGATGTGCCTATGCTACCATTATACACCAATTAGCATAATGTTGCATTGTAAGCGTTAAAAACAAGTCGTGAATGTCAGCCGACAAGTACGAAACTTGCGTGAACAGTCATACTCAAATCGCATCGCCTGGCTTTTCTTGGGCGTTTAACCCTTCATGCTCGTATTTCAACCCAAACTGGAGTTCCAATTGTGCTGACGATGCTCGTGTGCGAGGTGCGCGCCTGGTGTACGCGAGCATCGTCAGCACGATTGGGAGTCAGTCTTGGGCTTTAAGTGCAAGCAATGGTAGGAAGGCAATGAAGACTAGGACACTCTTCAAAGTCGTGGTGGACAGATTTATCCGGGCTTAGGGTTAAGGGTTTAGGGCATGGGGTGGTTGGGCTTCCAAAGATAAGCAGCAGAAATCGGTGCCGGGATTTTTGGGTGGCTTGGTGCTGGGCACGGTGCCGGCAAGGCTGGCCAATGCTGCCGGCCCTAGGTTTAGGGTTTAGGGCCTAGGGTTGAACCCTTAACGGTTAAGGGTTCAGGGTTAGGGTTGAGAGTTTAGGGTTAGGGTTTAAGGGTTCCGGGCTTAGGGATCCCAAAGGAAGGCCCTTCGATATGCAGGGAATGTGGAGGATCCTTTTAAAGATCTTGTAGGCATTGTTTTAAGAAACTGCCATGCCAGCACGGGTGCCTATTTCCTTAAGCAATATACAGTATACAACATGGGCGAGGAAGGGGTCTCTCCATAACAATGATGGGGGGGCTTCTTCATCCTAACCTCCATAATTACCTAAAAGTTCATGGGATTTAGCAGCTACTTATAATATAACTGGCCTTCTAACCCCGCAATTGGCGTAATGTACTTAAGTCCAGTTACGGGGTTCATAAGTAGGTTTATCAAGTAGTGAGGATGCTACAAGTGTCATAGGATAGTCTTTGACTCATTGGGTCCTCCTTTTTGGGGGCTGGCGCGGCTAACATGTTCTCCTGGCCCACCTGAATCCCTACATATCCCCACTTCCCATTTCATCGTGCATGCTCTTTTGCGGTTGATCCTGCGTTCTCCCCTGATTTGTGCGCCCTGTGTGGGCGATACTTTCCCTAAACCCCTCAAACCGTACACCCTACACTTTTTGGAGGCTGCCGGCTCTTTTGCTGCAAGATCAAAAGCCCAAGCTTGACACAGATCGAGTCCCTGGGGCACTAGTACGTCTTTGAATACTGCCTACCTAGACCCTCCAAGTACCCTCAGCTTGCTAGGCACGTAGTCAAAGGTTTTAAGGATTTAGTGCTTAGGAAAATGCTGCAGAGCCTGTAGCCTTACTTGTGAATAGCCATATACATCTGAATCATGGGTGTAGGACTTCGCCTTCACCCCAGAATTGAAAATTTATGGCTCTCAGCAACTGTGATAGCGGTGGCTGTAGCCCTACAATTACACCCCGTACCTGGCTATATATGGTTTTCCCAGGTCAAGTATGGGGGGAGGTATAAGACCCAAACAGAAGTACTCTGCCCCTTGAAGCTCCAGTTCTGACCCCTAAACCCTAAACCCCTAAACCCTAAACCCTAAAGGCTAAACTCTAGACGCCTAAACCCCGAAACCCCTAAACCGCTAAACCGTAAACCCCTAAACCCCAAGCCCCTAAACCCTACAACCTAAACTCTATAGTTTTCAGCGAAACCCGGCTGGCTGTGGATGAATAGCGGATGGGGGAATGGAAGGTGATCGACTAGAGGCCAGGTCTAGGGTTGAGCCTTTAGGAATTCCCTGAGAGATCCTAGTTCACTATAACTCTGGGTTTAGGGGTTTAGGGTTCAGAGGTTTAGGGTTTAGGGGTTTAGGGTTTAGGGGTTTAGGGGTTTGGGGATTTAGGATTTAGGGTTTAGGGCAATCCTGACTCGTAGCCCCTAAGCCCCAAACCTGAACTGGATCTCAAGGTGGGTTATAGGCCAAACCCTAAACCCTAAACCCGTAGGGATTGGAGATTCGGGTCAAACGGCTAGAATTAGTGACGCGGAGAGTGGTTCTTGGGAGTATAGCTGGGAATTATCTACTAGGGTCAAAGTATCTACTATCAAGGGCCAGATATCCCCCAAAAAGGGTACTGTAGGAGGGTCTTGATACATTGGGCTCTAACGTCTTGAAATATTACCTACCATGAGCTATGTGGAGCCTTCAGGAATTTCACACTTTCTGCCCGAGACGACATCTTTGCTCCGCACTTCTATTGACCAGCTGTTCGATGTTCGGGCGTGTGCCTCCGGGATTCTGCCTTCAGTTCATAAGGTAGTTTCCAAAACCGAGGCCTGGACTGCACATACCTCAAGTGCAAGCTGTATGTGTGAGTGGTCCAAACAGGAATGACCCACATCTGGAAACTGCCGAATTACCCTCAGGGTCCAAGTACCCATATAAAAGGGCTTGAAGGTACCTCAAACTCTGATATTGGGGTACTTGGACCCTTAGGGTTTGCTTGAGGCTTAACGCGATGAACGGCCGATTGCACGAGGTGCACGGGCGTGGCTCTCACGTACCCAAACAGTCCAAGTGAAAGCTTCATGTTATTCATAGTGGCTGAAGGGGATTCCGCTTTCTGTTTCCAGCCCAAGAATACGCCATGCAAGCACCTGGACTCTTTGGGTTTTAGCCCAAATTCCCAACCATGTGGTTGGTTCCTTGCCAGGGGGCCCCACGTTTCATCAGTCTATTTGAAAGCGGTCCTCGTGCGGGGCGGTGCATCACTTCACCTTTGCCATGTAAAACATGTGAATCCCCAAGATTCAAATGTTCCACCCGACCAGCCCTAAAGGGACCATGTAGCCATCATAGCAATAGAGACCTGGACCCCAGTGTCTTTTTATGGGAACCCTTTGGGCCGTATGTCTACATTTACACTAAAAGCCGACATGGAAGCTTTGGGTGTAGCGGGCGCGACCACATACCGGTGTTCTTGAACCCTTTGCTGGCGGGTTTGTGTTTAATGGAGGAAGGTACATGGAACGGACGCCTAGTTGTAGGTTAGATTCTGTTATGAATAGTAGTCATGTAGTTCGGGGCGCCCTCCCTTGTAATTCTGCTTGCCTGAATGTTTGTCCATGCTGGATTTCCCACATCGTTTAGCCCAGCCCTCCGCATCCTGACGCACAAAATACCTTGGGAACAAACCCCACCCAAGCATCATTCTACGATAGGCGTAAAGTTAAGCGCTGCGTAGAAGCATAATGTCATTATTATCCAACTGTCACTTGGTGGGAGCAGTATCCAAACAAACGCCATTCCAAATCGCAGTTGGTGTTGGGGAAAGCTGTCTTGGATGCAGTGTGGGCTGCACGGGGAGAGGAAATTGCATGTGGGGGAATGCTGACTATTTCGGGCCGTACCATCGAGTGGACCCTACAAGGGATCGTGATTTTGACAGCCAACCCCCGGTCAATTCGCTTTAGGGTTTAGGGGTTTAGGGTTTAGGGTTTTTCTATTCACCCGGAGAAACTGAATGACAGGGGTAAAGGGTCTGGAGACTGCACAGATGCCAAGTTTCCGCGCAAGTGCATGCACGAAGTACGTGCAATCTTCAGGCCTTTGTATTGCTCTAGAGTTGGACCCAGGCCCTTAAACCCTAAAACATAAACCCCTAAACCCTGAGCCCTGGCTCCCCGCATACGGACCTATGCGCGCAGCAATTCAGCAAACATTGCACGTGCCCGCGACAGTGTTAGCACTTGACTAGGTACCCCCGCAGTACCCTTTTTGTCCTTTCATTTTGGGGTCTCCTTATTCAAGCTGAATATGAGGAAAAAGGGCACCCGTATTATTATGGGGTTACTGGAGAACCTGGTTTAGTTTTTCCGGGGGCCATGCAAGTTAGGGACTAAGGCCATATGGCAGGTAACCCCTAAAGAGGGATTCGTAGGGACCTCAGCATTTCTGCCCAATAAGCCCCAAAACCCTAAATCCTCTAAACTCTTGAAGCGCTGGACCCTAAATCCCATAAAGCCTAAGCCCTAAGCCCTGAATCCAAAGCCTTAAAGAATAAAGCCTTACTCCTACGACCTACACCCTAATTCCTATAAACCCTAAGCTGTAAATCCTATGAACCCTAAATCCTGTCAGCCCTAAACCTTTACCATCAGACGTCTTGCAACTGCTACAATGGATAATAAAAAAAAACCCTGCATGACCCTAGGTACCCTAAACCATGGGAATTTTGGTACTATAGTACACCAGGATGTTTATCCCTGAGCCCTAAGCCCTAAACCCTAAATCATAAACCCATTTGCTGCGTACGGAAAATGGGTGATTTTAAACCCTAAGCTGTAAATCCTATAAGCCCTAAACCCTAGACCCTAAACCCTAAACCCTAAACCCTAGGACAGGTTGTTGGTTGGGAGTAGGAGATGAAGAGCAGGATCCCCAAAGCTGCCATGACGTAGAATCCCTGCGTATATTTAGGGTTTAGGGTTCAGGGCTTAGGGTTTAGGGCTTAGGGTTCAGGGCTTGAGGTTTAGGGCTTGGGATTAATAAAGGACATAGGGCTGGTTAGTTCTGATGTAATTCTTCCATTCTGTGATTCCCCGGCTGGGCCCCAATCCTTAAATCGTAGCCTTTCCGTGGGCCATGCTAGTGAAGGACTAAGGCCAAATGGCAGGTAACCAAGTAAGCCCCTAAAGGAAGATTCATAGGGACCTCAGCATTTCTGCCCACTAAGTCCTAAACCCTAAATCCTGTAAACCCTTGAAGCTCTGGACCATAAATCCGATAAAGCTTACCTTAGGCCTGAAAGGCCTTCGGTTTTGAGGCACTTCCAAGAAACCCTAGAAGTCAGCTTGCAAATGCAGATTTATGTTGGGAAATCCTGAAAGACCCAGATTTCATGAAAGGGCTTGATTTGGGAAGCTTGCTGGTGCTGATGTTGCAGATTGCAGATTTTTTTGGCACATCAGCTGCCCTGAACTCCTTCCATGAGTTCTTTGCTTGGAGTGCTGCGGCCTCAGCTTGATGGGCAAACCAGACCTTAAGCTAAGAGATCGCAAGATTACCTTGCCAGGGCTGCTTGCGCTGCATCGAACCATGCTAGGAAGCATGCATTCGTGTCTTGCAAAATGTGTGCGTTGTTGTCAGGCTAATTGTTGCTGTTTTCCTGACCGGAGGTCTGCACACAAGTGTCTAGATATGACATGAATTTGTTGTGATGCGATCGCTTTGCTCCAGCGCTGTTTGATTTGGAAGCAGGGTCCACTGCTGTTTGTGCTTGGCCAAGCGATGGCCATCGACTTGTCGACATGTGTTGATGCTTGGGATATTCCGAAGGTGCGGGACCGCATCCGTGAAAATGGTTCTGTTTTCAGGACCAGGGGTGCGGGAGAAGCACCTGCAATCAACATAAAGGATGCTGTGTTCAACAGCGTTGTGCTGAAGCCAGCTTTGGCTGCAATGGCTGCTGGGCCCAGAGACGAGATTGGGTCAGTGAAGCTGTTCACCATAGCCGAAGCCGAACGAGTGTTTCTAGTTGACATTTGAGAGCAGCTCTGTATAAGCGAGCACTTAAACGCATGAAATGACTTTTAGCTTTCGGTCAGTGGGGTTTGCCTGAGTTATCCTCGATGGGTATTTCTGTGGCAAACTGTTGCTGAAACGAATGTGAGGTTGACGTTGCTGGGCACGACTGTTTGCAGATCCGTGGACAAGAAGAAGGTACATCTCGACTGTTGGTTGCTGAAAAAATTTGCCGTCATGATGAAGCGCAAATTGTTCCGCGGCCAGCGCCCAAGAAACAAGGAATTCTTGGAGCTCCTGGCGATACTCACTGGGGGAGAGTTCGACGTTGAGGAGGACAGATGTCAATTTCTGAGCATCCCAGTGGTATTCGTGATAGGTCCAAGGTAGCAGGTATATACACTATAGATCCAATGAAGTGCTGTAGTCAGATGGCCATGTGTGTGCAATTGGCAGCAAGCTGCATGAATATCAGCCTAGATTAGGACCTCAACTGAGCCTTCCCTGTGCGTTGCTAAACCGTGGGGATTGGCAAGCGGGTGCTTCGGTGAAGTCATGCATGGCTCATCTAGATGAACCTTTCCCAACTAAGAACCTATCAGCCGTGTTTATAGTATGATGGGCTCCATGATATTCGGG
>CAJNIZ010010053.1:0-12615 GCA_905231905.1 Symbiodinium pilosum
GGGTACCCAAAAAAGGACCATCATTTTCACAACCACCCATATGGAGGGGGGTTTCATGATTGGGCAGGCCGGGGCCGGGTTTTACAAGAGTCTGGGGCGGCGGCCTTCGTAAGGAGATCAGTGATGTCTTGTGTTGAATGTGGTTTAGGGTTTAGGGTTTAGGTCTAGCAGGGTACCCCTAATCTTGGGAAACCCCTATGCAGGTATTGCAGAAGTTTCATCCACCATACAGAGTACAAGTACATCCTCTCTTCGGTATAGTATTTCATCACAAGAATAAGATCTTACCTGGTGCACCTATCAGTGCAAGACTGCTCAGGTGCAATGCTACAAGACTAGTTGGATGCGGTTCGAGTTGAATTGGTTCGTGTACCCAGCATTCCGTCTCTAACCTCTATGCGAACCCCGAGAACCCCAATACCGCCTAAACGCTAAACCATGAACCAGCTTAAGCTTTGAGTCTGCCAAGGCTCCGCAACTTCCAATATTGTGGTCCCTTCAGAGGGGCATCTACAGGGTTCAGGATTTAGGGCCTCAGGTTAGGGTTTCGTGTCCAGGAATAATTGTCAATACTGTGGTCCTATAATATAGGGAACGTCAAGCAGATCTAAACATCATGTTGGTAATTTTCTTTGCGCCTTAAACCCTGAACCCTAAACTTAAACTCGAAACCGCGAACCGTACGCTAGTATTGCTTGAAAGCCCAGTTCTGAGGCTGTAGCTCTGCGACGCAAGGCGCTCGAGGCATCGGAACCGAGAATTGTCTTGCTGGGGTTTAGGGGCTTGAGGTTTTGTGGTTGTGGGTTTGGTGTTTGAGGTTCTGAGAATATGGAGGTTTTGGGGTTCGGCATATGAGTTACGGCGGAAGAAGTTTTCTTTGACATCCAGGATGGGAGGCCCAAAGCCTTTTGGGAACTTTTTGTCGACGAAGGTGCACTCGGACAACGACTTGCGGAGGCCCCGGGGACAGAAGTTTCCGTCTGCAGTTTGCCGGAGTGGAATCTCGATGCCCTGGAAGCCCAGGTGTCCTTCAAACGCCTGATGCACCAGGTCATGCCTTCACATATATGGATGTCTCCGCCGTGCACTCTGTGGACTCCGATCTAGAACATGGCCTGCCAGACCGAATCACAAAGGCAGGCGCTTCTGTTGAAGAGACAGGCCCTCGCCAAGAACGCCCAGAACAAAGTTTGAAGATGCCCTTGCTTCTGATGTCTGGTAGCTGCAAGAACGATGTCACAGAAATTTCGCCCTAAACCCCTAAACCCTAAACCCTTTTCGAGGTCCTTGCCATCGGGCCCCTACAACGGGACCCTACCTGCTTCCCGGGTCCTAACCATAGGCTCCTGATGGGGTTCGGTGATAATGGAAAATAAAATGGAAACTACTATGGTGTATTATGTTGGGGCTATATGGGGATAATGGAAAATTAAATGGAAGCTACTATAGTATGTCATATTTGGGATTATATGGATTTCTGGTTTAGGGCTTGGCTCTATTTAGGGTTTAGGGTCTAGGGTTTAGGGGACTCACGGCGCATACTAGTGGTCCACAGTGGCCGTCTTGGACGTCTTTTGTCAGTCAGAGCCATATTGTGGATGGCGGAAATCTTGCTCTTGCAGCACCTTTTGTATAGAATATCCTATACCGTAGGAATTACAGAGTTCGGGGGAGGTTCTAATAGTGCAAGATGTTTGTCCATACAATCTTACCCTTAAACCCAATGTGTATACATAGTTATATGCATATGAGCGGCTGCTTTGAGTTAACTGTCTGGCTGATTGGCTGCATGTCTTTGAAACCCGTGGTCCACCATCTCGTTCTTCGTATATTTGGTGTTATATCTCCCTAAGGGTCCAAGGACCCAAATAATAGGGTTTTAGGGCCCAAATACCAATAATATTATAGTCTTTGGGCCCTAAAACCCCCATTGTTTTGGGTCCTTGGACCCTTAGGGTCTTGCAGGCCTAAAATGTTATGATCTCGTTCGCAATCTTGGAACATGACGACATATAGAAAACATGTCAACAATTCGACCCATCTCGTTGAGTCTCTAGTCGCTATCTAGTTCCCAAGTGATCGCGCGCTGGTGGGAGACCCTAAACCTTAACTCCTAAACTTTCCACCCCGTAAACTCCAAACCTTTGAAGAGGCACCCCAGTAATCTCCTTGTACTCCCCGCATACCCGCCCCCCACAAGCGTAAGATTGAACAACTTGACCCCTGCGCCATCGCAAAAACTGAGCACTACAAGGTATAGTTTAGGTTCTACGGTTCCCCTAAACCCTAAACCCCTTCACTGCGTGGAGGTTGTAGGGCTCAGACTTCACCCTAAACCCTAAACTTCAACTCTAAACCCTCAATTTCTCCTTGGGACTTAGCTTGGACCTTAGACCCTTAACCCTTTGGGATTCCCTTATATTCCCATTATCGGTACTTAAGGGTTAACCCTTAGTAGGGGTCCTAAGTGCCACGTAGATTTGGGGTTCCGGGATGAAAGCGGACACGGTTGTCAAACCCTTGGCCTTTAAGTCTGCGCATCAACTCTGAAAAGGATTTAGGGTACCAGGACCCTCCTTGTACCCTTAATTGGGGATATATGGTCCCTAATAGTAGGTACTTAGGCCCTAATAGAGGGTAGGAGAAGGGTTTAGGGCTTAGGGCTTGTAAGAGTTTAGGGTATGGGGTTCAGGGTTATTGGGTGCAGGGTTTAGGGTATAGCCGTCCCCCACGTCACAAGAGTCGCGTTGCCAATTGGATACTCTTCCTGAAGGGCCCGGCCTGCATGGTAGTTTCCCTAAACTGGAAATAGTGAGACCCCAATATAGACCCCAAAAAGCTAACTTACGGAGTCCCCCACGAAAGCGGCATTCAACCTAAACCCCAACTCCTCGATTAAAACTCTAAGACCTAAACCCCGAACCCTCCATTGATCGCTTGCAGGCGAAAAAGGCAGCAGCACCTCCTCCCGAGGATTTCCCGCGTTCTGTAAATGTGGCTGGGTTTAGGCTTGAGGGGTTTAGGGTGGTGAAGTGTAGCTGTTTTGATTTTTTGGGGGGGGGAGGTTGGCATTTGGGTCTACCTGGACCTCAAAAGCAGCCCACAACCTCTAAACACAGCCCAAAAGGCCATTATTCTACATAACTTTGGGGTTCAGGTAAGTCGTAAACCCTATTGGATGTAAACATTCCCTACTTGGAGCCCACGCCTGTGCAACCTTCACAGCAGAAGCAACGCAGCTAAGGGTTTAAAGTGGGGGGTTTAGGGGCTATAGCCATGAAGCCATGAAGTTGTGGATGTACAGTGAAGTGTTTTGTGAGGGAGTCCCCTGGCACCCTTTTATACGACCCCCCCCCCCGCACCTTAATAGGCTCAAATCATGCTTTGGAAGGTTGGAGAGCTTCAGGGACACTTACCATACACAATACAATCCTCTGGAATTGTAGACCGAACCCAGTAGGGGACGTGGGCAGTTTTTTTTTGGGTGAAAAGTACATTTACAAGTAGGTCAGAATTGCCCGTGAGCAGGGTTTCGCCTGGGTCCCGGAAAACATTGTGCAGAGTCGGGCCGATCATCATCAAAGAAACCCCACCTGAACCTCAAAAGTAGGTAAAGTAATGACGATCTACATACTTTTGGGGTTCAGGTTAGCCCTAAACCCCCTAAACCCTAAACCCTAAACCCTAAACCCTAAAGGTCGCAGTGGTTTCAAGTAGGCTCCCAGGTGGTGGGCTCAGGATTGGGCACCCTTGGGGGGAGGCAGGTGTACAGGAGGGGTTTAGGGTTTAGGGTTTAGGGTTACCCACCTGGAGATGCTTCCGTCATCCCTGAGAACTTTAGGGTTTAGGGTGTAGGGTTTAGGATGTATGGACCTCTTGTTAGGGAGGAATGAGGGAATGCATCCTAGTGGTGTACATGGTCTTGTCCATTCCTTCATTCCCTGCTAACCAGACCCCGAAGCCCTAAACCCTAACCAGATGTAAGATATATTCATATATATATATGCATATACCCCCCACGTGGTTAGGGTTTAGGGTTGAGGGATAGGGAAATCCCAGTTTCTGCTTCATATTCCAGATGTCTTTTAGATTTGATTCTGCGTTATTGGGGTCTACACCCGCCCTAGTCCGTGCCCTAGCCCCTAAACCCAATACCCGGAATACCCTTAAACCCTGAACCAGAGGTAAGAAGGCCCTTGACTGTAAGGTCCGAACTTCAGCCACAAAAACTGCCAAAGACGAAGCGGGGCCGTAGGATCTCCCATAAAGTTAGTAGGGATTCAGGAGTTAGGGTCTACCTGAACCCCAACGTTATGTAGAATCATGGCCTTTTGGGCTAGATTTAGCTGTTTTGGGCTATGAGTTTACTTGCTTTCGGGGTTCAGGTAGACCCTAAACCCTAAAGCGGCCCCACATTTTGAGGATTTTGGGTTTGAGGGTTTTAGGGTTTAGGGTTTTAGTGTTTAGGTTTGTGTTCAGGGTTTTAGGGTTTAGGGTTTCAGGGTTTAGGGATTAAGATTTTAAGGTTTAGGGTTTAGGGGTTTAGGGTTTAGGGTTACAAAGAACGTCGTGGAGCACTTTTCATGATCTGAAGTGCTTAGGTAGATAGGACTCCTTTAGCAAAGGTGGGACAGAGGCACCATACACCTGGGCGAATTTGAACGAGCCCCAAATTGTTGTTACTACTGGAAATATGCCCCTAGGGCCTTAGCTCAGGATTACAGATTGGTATAGTTTGCCCAGATACATACGGCTTTTGTGGCGGAAGTCTGTTCTAGTAGCTTACCCTCTCACACGGCTCATCAGAGAAAACCAAATATACGTAAGACCCGAAAATTTTTAGCCTAAACCCTAAATTCTGTACTCTATACCCTGAACCCTGAACCCTAAATCCTATACCCTAAATCTTATACCCTGAACCCTAATCCCTGAACCCTAACTCCTAAAACCTAAACCCCAAAAGTATGTACAAAAGTATGTAAAATAATAGCCCTAAACCCCTAATCATAGCCATAAAGGCCATTATTTTACATACTTTCGGGGTCCAGGTAAAACCTAAACCCTACCTAAACCCATTGAATTGTCCTTCGGCCCGTTTTTAACGTCGCAAGCTGGGCGTAAGGCCGGAGCCTACCTAGACCCTCCAATGTAGTACCTCTTTGGTAGTCCTAATAAGAGTCCTAACCCAGAAACCATACCAAACCCAAAAAAGAATTACATTGGAGGGTGTAGGTCAGCTTTATGAATGCCACGGTGTGTGTGCTTTGGTTGAGGGGTTTAGGGGTTTAGAGTTTACTGTTAGGATCTAGGCTTTTGGGGGTTAATGGTCCAGGGGAAGGTTTTAGGGTTTTGTCTGATGGATGTAGAACCCTGCGTTGGAATCCTATTTGGGGCAGTTTAGACGCAGACCATGAAGTGTCAAGCACACAAATTCTGCAACTGAAGCCTTGAAATTGGACCATCAACCCCAACCCCCAGATTGGTGCCCCAAGGTTCAAACCGTAAACCCCAGGCCCTGAGCATTTAACCCCGGAGTCCTTCACCCCGAACCCTAGGCTTTAGACCCAAAACCCGAAGGCCAAAGCCTTATGCCCTGAACCCTGGACCTTAAAACCCCAAATCTTTGAACTAATTTCCGGACCCCGGTCCTTCCTTGTGGCAGGAGCCCCGCCCGACTGTCGAGCCGGCATCCGAGGTGCGGGGGAAGGGCTAGGGGTTTAGGGGTTTAGGGTTTAGGGACCTCAAAAGTTGAAGAAAAGTGGCCCAAAATCCATAGACCCGAAACCCTAAATCCTGGCTTGAATTAGTACTTAAAGGCAAGTATTTCACGCACCTATGGGGGGTCCAGGTAGGGCACCCTAAGCCCTAGCTTTAGGGTTCAGTGTTTAGGGTTCTGGGTGTAGGCCTCCTTGGGGGTTGTTAACCCTAAACCCTAAACCGCGTTTTTCTGGCTTAGGGTTTCAGTGATTGTGCATGTTGGGGTTTAGGGCTCAAGGTTGAGGGTTTAGGGCGCATAGGGGTTAAGGTTTAGGGTTGAGGGCGTAAGGTTTGGGTTTACAGGGTTGGGGGTTTTCAGGGCTGATGCAGGACAGAGTCAAGAGACATGTTTGTTGTCCCTGGTTTTGGGTTTCCGCACGTTTTGACTGTGGGTAGTGTTATGACTTATCACTGGCTGGACCAGAATGAAGCAATGGAAAAGAAGATGGACACGATTATACTATTGGGTTTATGCTCGTTTTGCTTCTCGGATTAAAGGGTGTTGACGGGTGGATTGTAGAGAGCTTAAAGGAATTATGGTTAAGGGTTTAGGGTTCAAGGTTTCAGGGTGTGGTAGGGGTTTAGGGTTTTAAGGCTTAGGATTTAGGCTAGGGGTTTAGGATTTAGGGTTTGAGGGTCTAGGATTTAGGGTTTAGGGTTTCAGGGTTTAGGCTTTAGGGGTTTAGGGTTTCAGGGTTTAGGCCCGGATTTTGAAATTGTGTACCAGGGATCATATGTTTCATTCAGTGCTATGCGCAAACTCGAGCCTTGCAGAACGAGATGGTCCCGCCAAGAGTCCATTCCTTCATTCATGGAGAGAGAGGAGCGCCTAGTTTGGGCTCACCCTTGCGACTCCGCGCCACAAAGCCGACGACACTAGTTGCAATCTAGGGCCCGCCCATGGAGTGCTTGCAGCACAGACCAGGCACTGACCGCACAGTCGACAGGATGTCCTGCAGCTCCTTCAAAGTTACCCTTTATTGGGGGCCATGCAGTGCTTCGAGTTCTTCGAAGCAAAAAAGTACTAGGTTACTACAGTGAAGCCATGCAGTGCTTCGAGTTCTTCGAAGCTTTTTGCAAGGACAGCCCCGGTTGAGGGCTTCGAGATGCAAACCTGCAGGCGACCATACTTGTTATTTGCGCATATGCACGCGCTGGATCGATCTTGGTGGGCCATTTCATGTCACTGTGTCAACCTACACAGACAGCAAGCAGCTCAGCTTAAGGATTCAGATGACCCCGATCCTGAAACTTCATGTTCTTGTCAATTTTTTTTCATATACCTGCGTCCCCTTGATGGTCTCAACGGAGCGCAGCTTACGCGGTGCAAGCTGCTCAGCTCCGTGCACAAAATCGTTACCAGTGTGGATTTGTGATATCCAGGGCCCGCATGCATCAGTCCTCGAATCCGTATCTTCTTAGACTGTTACATACCTCTGCATGTAAGCTGCTTACGCGTAAGGTTTGAAAGCAGAATTCTGCATGCATTGTTTCTTTCGACGTAGGGCCGTAGAGCACGCAACTAATGCAGATGTAGCATCTTCGGCACTTTCACATTTCTATCCTTTCAGCATTCTTGGTTGGCCTTTGGAACCCTTGGAAATATTAGTATATGGGGCCCTTATGAAACCAACCCTAAACCCTAAACCCTATTGTATCTCCGCATCACGTACTGTCGGATTTCGTGGACCGGCTGCCGATTCAAACGCAGCCAAGCTAACCAGCGGTGAGACGAAGAATGGAATGAACCCTAAGCCTTGAACCCTAAACGGTTTAGGGTTTAGGGGTTTAGGGTTTAGGGTGTAGGGTTCAGGGTTTAGGGCCTAAACCCCAAACCCTGACAGGAGGGACGACAACTTCGACCGGACAGTTACCTGGGTAGCTCTCAAACTTTTGCTTGCTTCGTGAAACTAACTAGCAGGTTTATGTAGTACACGCACCCCCTATACCTAAACACCCGTATTAAACCCAAAACCCACCGGGGGGGAGGGGTGAACTAAACCCTACCAACCCTCAACCCTAGAATTCCTAGACCACATGAGTCCTCCACATTTGGCGCTCAAGAAGCCGCCTTCGATTCTGAAACCCTAGGTCCCTAAACCCCCTTAGCTTCAACCCCTCAAACCTAAGTCCCAAAACCCTAAAACCTGAAATCAACCCCCCGAAACCCTAAGCCCTTAAGCCTTAAACCCTAGACCCCTAACACCCTAAGCCGTTAAGGCCGAAACCCCTAAATCCATAAACCTTAAAACCCAAACCCTCTGAAACCCTGAACCTGGCTTAAAGCCCTAACGTTTTAAAATCCTAAAGCCCAAAACCCTAAACCTTAAACCTACTCCATAATTCCTAAAATCCGGTGTGGAGGAGAGGCCCCCTCCACCGCCCGTGCCGGCGGAAGAGGAGAGATCCAAGCATGAACCGCTCCGTTTAGGGGTTTAAGGGGTTAGGAGTTTCGGGGTTTAGTGTTTAGGGGTTTAGGGTTTTGAAGAATGATTTTTCCTCATCGGATAAACAGGCGTACTACATCGGAAATGTTTGTTATCTTGTGGTGGGGAGGGGTTCTTAAGGGCGAACCTGTAGCCATGTATAGAGATCAGCCTAAACCCTACGCCCCAATCCCAGATCATCCCTAGAATTCAACCCTAAACCCTAAACTCGGGTTCAGGGTTTAGGGTCTCCAGCATCCTTAACCACTGCTCTCCGACTTAGTTCCGATGCCGGTCTTTGCAAATTGTTTCCTCATTTGGGCTCTAGTCTAAACTCCTCTAAGGGGGGTTATATGAGGGATTATATAGGGAACTACTATAGGGGTTATTAAGGGGGATACTAGGAGTTTAGACCATGGCACATTTGGGCTCTAGGGTCTAGGGGGTCGGGTGAACGGGTGAAGGGTTGAGTGCCCAAGGATTTGAGCACTCTGAAAACGCCGCGTTAAGCAGGTCTTCTGAACTTGCAATCAGGCGGCTTACGGTTCAGGAAGCTTTCCCTAAGGGTCCAAGGACCCAAATAATAGGGTTTTAGGACCCAAATACTATATTGTTAATGGTATTTGGGTTCTAATTTGGGTCCTTGGACCCTTAGGGTTTTGAATTTCGTAGAAGTTCGAACTTGCTGAGGAGGAGGAAGCGCTGTGCGGTTTTATCATGACTGCCAGTGTACGCTGAAAGGACTTCGTGGTCAACGGCCCTGGGAGGGTTTAGGATTTAGGGTTTAGGATATAGGGTTCTGGGTTTAGGGTTTAGGAGTTTCAAGTTTAGGGCTTCAGAGATTGGAGTATCGGATATACAGCGCTTAGGGTTTTCAAGCATTTGAACTTAGAGGCTTCCAGGTTTACGGTTTAGTGTAGACCCGTGATTAATACAACCCGTCCTTCTAATCATAACCCCTAACACCCTAAACGCATGGTATAAGAGGTATCTGAACTGGACTTCGACTTCGAAATCATCTTGGTAGTGGGTCCGACCTTATGTACCCTTGATCCCTGCAGATTCCCTATACAATCATAATTCTAAAATTTCATAGGGTCCCCCGAAACCTTCCGCCCTCAACCCCAACACCCTAAGCCTACCCTAGTCTGGGCTTGAACATGGCTTTCTATCACAGGAGGACGATGACGAGGTCTTCTGGAGTATGAAAGGCACCTTGGCACACTGGATCATCTGGTTTAGGATTCAGAATTTGACCCTAAACCCTAAAACCTTTAAAGCCCAAACCCTAAACCCCTAAAGCCTAAACTCTCATGTAAGATGAGGGTACCCACCTGGTCATTCCTCACCTGTGTATTTGCTGGATATTAAATTTGAAACATCTAAGAAACATGGCGCCCTATCCTTCAATATGCTACCTCCTCAATCCTGCACATCATGTTAGGGCGCTTAGGATTTAAGGGGTCCCGGCTTACTAAACCCTACATCCTTAAACCCTATAATCCACAAACCCTGAACCCCAAACCCTAACAGCAAACCCTAAACCCTCAAACCCTGAGACCCAAACCTCAAACCCGAATAGGAAGCCCGCAAACCTACAACACCCTAAAACCCTACATAGTAGTTTCCATTTTATTTCCCATTATCCCAATATCTCCCTTACATAATCTAATATAAACCCTAAACCCTAAAACCTAGACTCTAAAACCCTAAAAACCTTAAACCTTCACAGCAAGCTTGCGCACAGGCGCTGGAGCCACGGCGGCCAGCAGCTCAGGCCACTGATGCAATGGGCGGATACATGGGGTTTAGGGTTCAGGGTTTAGGGGTTTGGGGTTTTAGGGTTTGGGGTTTAGGGGTTTAGGGGTTTAGGGTTTAGGGTTTAAGGGTTTAAGGGTTTAGGGTTTACGCTTCAGGTTTTAAACCCGGCACCCTAAAACCCTGAAGTTTCAGGTTCTCAGGGTTTAGGTCAAGAAATTCAGGGGTGGTTTGCGTTTAGCGTCTTGGGGTTTACGGTACGCATACGCACATTTTCCCCGTTGTTGCGAGCAACAGGAGGTGCTATCACCTTGGAGACAGAAATCAAAACCCTCTTCACAATGAAAGCTTCCGCATGCGCATGAGTGGGATGAGCAAGATGGACAAAACAGAGGGGTGAGCATCACTCATGACCTAAAGAGTCCTCGAAAATTGCCAACTATCAAGAAGATTGTCAAGATGCCGGCTTTCCGCGGTCAGGGTTCAGGGTTTAGGGTTTGCAGGGCTTAGGGTAAAACCACATTTGACTCCTTGTATATCTCTACACACCTATCAGGCCCTAAATAACCCCAATAGTTCCCACGCTGGTGTTTATGTTTAGATTTCTTGTAGAATTCTTGTCTAGCGTATTCTAAAAATAGCCCTCAGCATGACATTGTTAAAGCTAGGTTCTTAGCATGTAGATCTTAAACCCTAGCCTCTAAACCCTAGACCTTAATTGTTAAAGCTAGATTCTTTAGCATATAGATGGGTAAGGGTGATATCGGAACTCCTTCCTCGCCCTAGCCAGCCTGAACTGTGGGGATCAGGGTTGAGGGTTTAGGGGTTTAGGGTTAGGGTGGTTATACAGTAAGGTCATGCACTGTCTGCAGCGGTAGTACTAGGTCTAGGTGTTATTCATGATATGGCATTTCAAGTTTAGGGTCCCCCTTCTGGAGTAGCAGCAGCCTCTTCGGTGTTGCGTTGAATGCCGACGTAGCCACTAATAACCGGTCAGTTCTCCACCCTACCTCTGACGTAGAATACGCGGATCACACGTTGTTGATGGCAGGGGATGCAGGTTCTTTTCTGGATAAAAAGGACCGCTAGGAGACATTATCCCCACACGGCCGGTTTAGGGTTCAGGGTTTGTAGGGATAATCAAAAACACTCGATTCTGCATTGTGACGAGTGTGGGAAGAAGAGCCGGGCAAAAGAAGCGCGTGCATGCGTCATGCGCAAGGCCCTCATAAAGCCCTAGACTCTATAGAACTCAACACAATACCGTCTAAAACCCTAGATCCCCGGGCCCCTAAAGCCCTAAGCCCTCGAGCCACCAACTCCCCCTGCCCAAAAGAAGAAAATCAACAAAGAGTACTTATCGGTTCTTAGTAGGGAATGAGGGAATACACTACACAGGGATTATATTCCTTTATTCCCTACCAAAACCAGTAAGTGTAGGCGCAGCAGCATCCAGCAATCCAGCGCCTGCTCCGGTGCGTCGTGCAGTTTCCATGAGTGCGGCACTCGCAGGCGACCGGTGCATTAAGGCTTACCTAGACCAGCCCATGTACCCAATAAAGAGGGCTTTGAAATCAACATAGTTTGGTATCTTCATTTTTTTAAGAAGATCTATCCCCTCAAGTAGATAGAATATGGCTTAGGGTATATTCGAACAAGATTCCCATATACCCCATATGCTAATTATCTGCTTAATGTGGTCTAGGTTATTCCAGGTAGGGCTAGGCGTTTGAGGGGTCCAGGATTCTTGAAGTTTGGGGTTTAAGGTTTAGGGTTTAGGGTTTAGGGGGCTTAGGAGATGTTTTGGCTGGTGTTTAAGGTCAGCTTCGGTGTTGGAGGGATCTTAGGATTTAGGGTTGAGGGTTTAAGGATTTGGCGTATTTGTCGCCAGATTCCCCGGAAGTACGGCATCATCATACAGGTCACAAAAAGCTATCTTCCCCACCGTGGGACAAACAAGAAAAGCAAACTCCCATTCGAGAAGGGTTATTATAATAACGCGTCGTTCCTTGAAGGCCGTACATCAGATCTGAATTGTGGTGTAGGATGGGGGAGGTCGCGGTAGCAACAATACCCTTAGTGGCCGGGCAGGGATCCATTTCAGTGCAGGGGCAGGGCTTGGGTGTCTTCCGCGTTCCGCCTTAAACTTTCTGTATTCAGGTGGATATTTCGGGGGGGGCAGTTGTAGGGGGGAGATTCCTAATGTTCTGTCTGCTTCAGCAACCGGCAGAGAATTGGCCAGTACAGGCTTGGGGTGTTTCCTGAGCCGTGCTTAGGCCACCCTAACCTCTAAACTCGAGCTTCAAGCCTTCCTCCAGCCCCTCCGAACAATGATAAGCGAAATGGTATGTGTGATGTTCTTGCGTACTGTAGCATCTCGAACACGAGACTTAGAAGAAAGGCTTTGGGGTTGGGTTGTGGACCCGAAAGGGATGCGAGCGTGCCAAGAAGAGCTCCATTCAAGTGAACTTCCCTAATCAGGTCACAAACCCTCAACTCTCAAACCTAAACCCTATAGTCCCCCTTAAGTAGATAGAATATGGGGGTATGTGGGGATCTTATTATAATATACCCAAAGCCATATTCCATCTACTTAAGCCATAAACCTTGAATGAACTTGAGGCCTGGACTCGAAACCCTAAACCCTGTGCGGTTAGGGTTTAGGTTTAGGGTT
>CAJNIZ010010054.1:0-12614 GCA_905231905.1 Symbiodinium pilosum
TAGCTGCAGTGCGTAGAAAAGAACAGACCGCTGTGGTTAGGTTGAGTTGAGTGTTGATAGGATAGAGTGGACCTTAAGATTTGGTCTAAAACTTTCAAATCAGCATCGGGGCTTTCCGTTGGATCCTGCTACTTGTCTGCCTCACTTGCGTCCGTTGCAGGCCCGACTTAAAACTGTGCTCCACTACAAGCTGCATGTGACCTCAGCACCACCCTGGCAGGTCATAGAGTGAAGCCAACACTTGAACTTTCGCGCGAGCACAGGCCTGGAACACAAACAGGTTCAGTTGTCCACCGTACGAGCCTCAGTAACATTCCGAACTGCGGCAAGGGGCGTCGGATCTATCATTGTCGCAGGCCTCGGAATGCGTGCGTACACACTACCATCACTTTGAGCCGGCCCGGTCCCAAGTCCGGGGGAGGAGGCCGAGTGTCAGGTTTCCAAGCCACTATGTGTGTCGCCATGCTTGCAACCTGCGCGGAGGCCACCTCTGGGGTGAGGGTTTTGGGCTCTGCTAGCCAGCAACCCAATGAAGTCGCACCACAGACATCACATGCCCTCCTTATGACAAACCAACACGGCAAAAGTCACAAGCCTGAAGGCTTCTTAATTCGTCAAATTGCAAAGCGCACCTACAAACGTGCTCAGCACCGTGCAGCCAGATATGGTTACACGCAGTACAAAGGGCACTTACATGATGCAAGCACACTCAACAGCGCTGACATGCCCAACAAAGAACAGAGAGCCAAGCAATCCCGAGGCGAGGCTCTCAGGATCATGACATGGAATGCCACCGGACTCAATGCCGCCAGATATGCTGAGCTCCAACATTGGCTTAACACGCATCCTGCACTCCCGGATATATGCGCCATAACCGAGAGTCACTGTCCGAGCTTGTCACGGAGACGCATCATGTCATCAACAGCGGCAGTGGCACTTGGCATGGTGGTGTGTTAGTTCTGATACACAAACGCCTGTGTGCAGCAGAAAATGTGCAAATACAGGAGCTGGTGCCTGGCAGGCTCATGCGCGTTAGGGTGTGTTTGGCAGCCAGGATACTCGACCTGCTGGTGGTGTATCAACACGCTCTGACCCACAGACACAGTGCGGCAACAACTGAAGCCACACCCATGCAAGCGCTCCTACAAAAACGCGAGGCCCTTTGGGCCCAGATTGACAAATGGTTCCGAACCATGCCTGGTAAAAACCTGACTGTGCTGTTGGGGGATTTCAATTGTGGATTACACACTGACTCTACCCATGTCGGACGCGGAGTCACAAAGGCTACTACATCAGCGCCTGACACTAGCAGGCTTCAGCAAATCTTGAGGAACAATAATTTAGTCGCCCTGAATACTTGGCGCAGGGCAGGGCGGAGAGCTGGAACTTTCCAAACGTCCGGAGGGAGTAGAACTCAGATTGATTTCATAGTTATGAGATGTGCCCAGGCGGACAGCACAGCACGCACCGCTGCGCCGCGGGCTGATCTGCCCTTTGTGCCAACTGACGGCATGTTTCATTTGCCTCTGTTTGCGGACCTCCCTTTGAAGGTTACCTATAGCTTTCGAACTCCCCCAGGGCAGCCGGGCCTTACGCTAGCAAGGGTGCAAGCGTCTCTCAGGCAGGACCCGACTCTTGCGCAAGCCTTTAGTGAACGCATGACGCATCAAGCTTCGACAACTTCAACGCTGGATGATCTCAACATGTGCATGCTGCAGACCTGGCAAAGCCTAGCTCCCCGATCTCCACCTGATGTGTCAGATCCGCAACGAAGTAACACCACGGTGAAGATCAGGGCATCCTGGCAGCAACGCAGTCTCCTGAGACAACGATTCCAAACCATTAGCCAGCAGCTCTGCCAACACAGCCACTCCGATACAAAATCGCTACTTGCCTCGCTCTTTGCGTACTGGAGACTCCAGAGCACCTATCGGCGGATGGCCAAGGACCTGCAGTTGCACTGCAAAGAGAGCAGACAACGGAAGGTAGAACAACAGCTTGTGCAGGAATCCTCCCAATACGGTACCAGTCTGACAGGCCTACATCGCATCTTGAAGAAGATAGCTCCAAAAATTAATCGCAGGAGAATGCAGCTCAGGATGTCCAACGGAGATATGCCAGACACCAAGGGACAACTTGCCATCATTAAGGAACATTTCGGTCAAGTGTACGCTGAACAGGCACGGACACCGGCCCAAGGCGATGCTGTGTGTCTGCCACTCCCGGAGTTTACAGACAAGGAAATCGAGTTGGCTTTTCAGAAACTGCCCAACAAAGCGCTACCTGGCAGGTATGCTCCGGCACCTCTCTGGAAACTCTGTGCTCAGCAGGCTTCTGAGCACATGATCAGGGACCTGCAACATCTCTATCAGGCTAGTGAAGCCCGGTCGATTCATTGGCGCCAGGTAGAGGCTGTGCTCCTGCCGAAGCCATCAAAACCGCTGTCCACTCCTGCTTCCCTCAGGCCGATATCCCTGTTGCCCCCGTATGCTAAGGTCCTGGCACAGCTAGTCGCCCGGCGCATCAAGCCAATTGTTACTGCTGCGGCGCAGACTCTCGGTCAATTTGCATACTTGCCTTCCCGGCAGGCAGCAGACGCGCTAGACCAGGCCCTGATGCACTGTGCTGAAGTACGTGCTGCCCGCAAGGCCTGGCCGGCAACATTTGGAAGAGGCATCAGGGCTGTGTCAGTGAAGCCTGTGCAGGCGGGGTGACTTTGTCGTTGGATCTGAGCAAAGCGTTTGACACTGTCGACTGGCCAACTTTACGGGCTGTATTGGTCGAATTCTGCGTGCTTGATGACATTATCCACCTTGTGCTCTTTCTTCGCACGGAAGCCAGGTACGTGTTCCGGGTCGCAGGAGAGGACACCTCCCTGCGACCTGGGCAGGGCATAAGGCATAAGGCAAGGCTGTAGTATGGCGCCGTATTTATGGGCGCTCTTGTCCCTCAGCATCCTCCGCCGTATGCAAGGCATGATCCCTGTCGCGGCGCACATCCCCTTTGCAGATGATATCCTAGTGCAGTGGAGGTTCCGGGATGAGGCAGGCCTCAGAGCTATTCCTGCCCAAATGTCGGACCTCTTTAGACTTCTGCAGGCATACAAGCTTCAGGTTTGCGCCGCCAAAACTGGGGTCTTGCGCAGCTGGTGGGGTACTCGAACGCACCAGATAGCCAAGACGTTCACTGCTCGCGTCCGAGGTCAGAGATTTTTCACGATTCATCCTGGTCCGGATGAGACAGTACAGCTCCCGATAGTTGACTCCCATCCTTATCTGGGCATTATCCTCTCCTATAAAAACTTTGAGATGCAGTCACTACGCTATCGCCTTCGGCAAACGTGGGTAGCCTTCAACCGGTTGAGTCACACCCTAAGAAATCGTAGGCTCCAAACCAGCCTTAGGCTACAGCTGCGTAGCAGTGTCTGCCTTGCCACTGCCTGTTATGGACTTCTGAGTACTGGCCTCAGCAAGGAGGGTCGCGAAAAGTTTCAGAGCGTGATCATCAAGCAGCTGCGCATGATCATCGGGGATCATTCTTTCCTTACTGGTCACAAGCACGATGAGGTTCTATCCAGACACAAAGTGGAGGATCCGCTTGCGCGCCTGGATAGGCTCCCACGCAGCGCATTCACAAAGCTCGTGAGAATGGGTATCTCATCCACTCCGATGCACTTACAGGGAGGTGGCAGCAACTGCTGGACGGCATGGAGGCGCCTGTCACAGCGCAGCCACAACAGCTGCACAGAGTGCGCAGAAACAACAAGTCCTATGTGAGATATGCGGGCTTGCCTTCCAGGACCCTGCTGCCCTCAAGTTCCACCACACCAAGGTGCACCAGCAGCGCACTAAGGAGCAACAACTTGAGCATAAGCAGAAAATGCGGGCTCGAGATGATGACCACATGCAACACTGTGTGGGAGGTCTCCCCCAGTGCAAGCATTGCGGTCACCGCTTTTCGGCGTGGCCGGCCTTCATGTCCCACATCAGCAGACAATGCTGCCCAGTTCTGCATCTTGGCGAGGAACAACCGCCAGAGATGAGAGATCGCGAGCCCGACCCTCCACCTCTCAGTCAGGACCCCAGTATGTTGCAACAGGCTCGTGAGCAAACACTGGAACAATTAGCGGCATCAGTCCATGCTAGGAACCGACACCACTTCTGTCCAATCTGTGGTCTGTGGCTTACCAAGCCAAGATTTCTCAAGTCGCATATCGTTCAGCAACATGCCAGCATCAAAACCAGATTGCCTCAGCACAACGAACTGCTCATGTGTTTTTCAGCGGGGCCAAAACTTTGCCCATACTGCCACCTCAAGCATGACCGAGGACGTGTCGCGTGCCCAGTTTTTCAGACTGCAGCCATCCTACATGACATTGCGAGTAACCTGACTGCAGTCTCAGACCAGCCCGAGGAAAGCCGAAATCGAACAGGGCAAGATGGAGATGCAAGTCTTCCAATCCATCATGGGCGAGCCGAGCCAGGCACCGATGCAATGCAACTCCCCAAACGGGACAGGGAGGAGGACGATGCGGAAGATCAGCAGAAACGGAGGCCACCTCCCAGATCTCGCCAGCAGGGTGCCAAAGGCCGGGGCAGGGGCTCGGGCCAAGGGCGCAATCTGCAAAGCCAAGACCTGGGCTACGATCGCGCAGGCAAGATCTACAGCCCGCTGCCAAACACGGAGCCGACTCCTCCGCAGGACGGGCCATCACGAAGCTTCAAGAGCTGATCCTACGCCCACGATTGGTGACCCGGTTCCATGCCTCGCGGAAGCATACTGCGCAAATGACGGGAGAAGTCCTGCCCTTTCTTCTCGAGATATCCAACAGGGGCCCGCATGCACAGGAGGCATACGAGATCCTCAGCCTGATGGTCCACAGTGCGGCGATCCAACCTGGTGGGAGGGCACCTCCGCTTCGAGCGCATCCAACGCTCCCCACCTGGCACAAGCGCTCGACAAGGCCATCCGCTGAAGGACCTGTGCCTCCTCAACAACTCCAATCACTGTTATGCAAATTCCGTGGTTGTTATGTTGATGCATCTGCGCTGCAACATACATGCACGTACCACTCTCGAGCTAGACAGTTTTCTTGGCCGTCTCCTCAGGACATCGCGTAAGGCTCTATGGTCGGACATTGCATGGTCCACTCTGGCACGTGGATGGGTCAGGCCCTCATCTCAACACGATGTCACTGGCTACTGCCTCTGCACCAAGTCTTGACACCTCAGCAATCCCTAGGTGACGTCATACGAGTCTGGCGTGCTCAGGAGGGAACACATGCGCTGACTGGCACGCCACCATGCATCTTGCTCCAGCTAAACCGGATGGGGTCAATTGGGAACAGGCGCAATCATACCCCTGTCAAGCTGAGTACACAAGTTGACATGCCTGTATTCACGGAACCAGATTCCGTTGACATCACCTGGCAGAGGTACAGCCTGAGCGCTGTGATCATCCACCGGGGTATGAGCCTCACCTCTGGACATTACCAAACGGTCACTTTCTGGAATGACCAAGCCTGGATCCATGACGATGGCCAAAAGCCTAAAAAGCTTCGTACTCTGTCTGAAGTTGAAGCCAACTGCTACCTTGTGTGCTTGCAATATGCCCAGATGTGAGTAGTAGCGGGGAGGTTACCTCCGGTCGCACTGTACAGTCACTTTTGAGTGCACCGAAATCTCTCTGTCTCACTGAGGCCACCTCACGTAGGCGCCTGCGCTGTCGCTTGGTTCTTTAGGAACGGGCAGTGCGGCAGTTGACCAAAGCTCTCAACAGAAGAGCCACATACCGACCGGTATGCGAAGTGACACGCCTGGGGAGATCTTCTCGCTGCGTCCGAAAGAAAGAAGTTTATGTTAAATCCACTTTCCGCATGCGCAATTCCTTGTTGTATCCAGCTATTGGCCCAAAAGCGTGAAAGAGTTGCCAAGATGCTTCATGTGGGTTTTTGAAAGCCCACCCACCCTCCCTGTGTGGAGTAGCTTTCTGTGTAGCGTGCAGTTCTTACAGCAGTGGAAGGCATAGGGTGCAGATACCGCAGCAGCGGTGACAGTAGTTAAGTGCGGTAGCGTGCAGTTCCCACACACACCGTGGAAGGCACAGTGCAGAGTTACTGCATCTGTAGTTCAGTGTAGCTTCATCATGTCATGAGGCGTTAGCGTGAGCATGGTTGCGCCCTCCGGCTTTCAACCTTGAGTGCTGTGTTACTTTCATTGTTATCACATTTTTTTATGGCCCAACAGCCGGGGGGCTTCAACTTATGCGTGCAGATACTCGTGAATCTTTTGCATTTCCACCATGACCAAAAAAAGGGAGGGAACTTCGTCCTGCGTTGAATGATTGCATGTTGGCTTTTGGATATATTATATGATTTGAATATTGTTTGGATGATGTTTGATGAATATCATTCGATGAACGCTTTTGGGAATAGCTGGATACTAATATGAACGGCTTGGGTCGCCTTCTTTATTATTGTCACGGCCGGGACCCTACCAGCCTGCTGCCCTACATGGATGACCTCATCTGGCTGACCCAGTCTCGTTTCGGGTTGGTTCGGATACTGGCCTCAATCTTCCTGCTGGAAAATCTGGGTGTGCCTTTCGCCTGGAAGAAGTTCAGCGGCGGGACAGAACATTCATGGATTGGATTCTCTGGCTTTGTATTCGAAAGGCGCCTGGGCATATCGCAATCTCGCGCAGACTGGTTGGTGGCGTGGATCAGGCGCACGAAGGCGGAGGGCGTGTGAGGATAGCGGATCTGTCTGCTGCGATAGGACGGCTTTCTTTCTGATGTACGCTGCTGCCGCTTTTCCGTCCTTTCTTGGGTTCATCGAGGGCGCAGGTCCATAAAGGTGCCTCGGGAGCCCACGTGCGATCGGGAGTTCTTTCGCGCTGACGCTAGGCTGAGGGCAGCTAAATGGTTGTCGCAGGTTGGGCTTGTGTTGATTCGGATGATGTCAAGAAATGCAGATGGTTCTCTGAGGAGCTGTCGCGCTTGGAGGCACCATATTTCTGCATGGCTGGGGAACCTTATCGGGCTATATCTTCGCTTGAGCTTCTGGCTACGCTGATTGCCATCCTCCTCTTTAAGCCAGGAGAGGGAGCCACTGGCAGCGTTTCTTGCTCGGCGGGGACCGATAACATGGGCAATTCACACCTTACGTCACGGTGGCTCACAACATCCTTCCCTTTGGTTGCCGTGTTGATGGAGCTGGCCTGTCTGCTCCATGCACATTCCGTTGACTTTTGTCTGCATTGGCTGCCGAGATTCCAGAATACATTGGCAGGCAGTTTGACAAATGGCGACTTCAAGGATTTCGATCCTTCCTTTCGATTGAGGTTTTCCTCCGCTAACTACCACGGCATGATTTTGAAGGAGATGTTGGACGCGGGTTCGGGCCTGTACTCCGAGCTGGCGAGCTTGATCTTGAAGAAGAGAGTTGGGCTGAGCAGGGTCCCGAAGTCTGAGAAGCTCAGGAAAGTGGATCCTTGGAAATAGCACCCCGTCATCTTGCGAGAAGGGAGTTAAGGGTGCGTGATGCTACCCTTTAGTTTCGGCAGTTGCCGCCGGCATCTGCATGGCTCCCCTCTGTTCACTCAAACTTTGAATTGCATGATCCTCAGTTGTGAAAAAGACTTCGGCCTTTCCTGCTTGCAGTCTTACATGTTCAGTGTTGTGCACACCTTTGATGAACCTGATTGTCTTGACTTGATTCGATTTCTAGAAATTTGATCTCTGATATATTTGATGGAGGTTATGCTTGCGCATAACCTTTCTGGCCAGTGCACTAAACTCGACAGTTTCGGCGTTTGGGAAAATCACTGAGAGCCGTGCCCATGTCATATTTGCAGGGGGCGATGGGGGGTTTTCAACAATGGCCGTTGCCAACGAGGCTCCATTTGATAGTCCCGGAAAATGTACTTGCATGTGGACTATTTGGACAACAATGTTGCAGCTGGTATCCATAAAGAGTGTACTGAAACATGAGTGCGTGTGAGTCGTGAACGTCAGCTGTTTTGAGAGCGTGCCAAGTTTCGTGTCCATGTAACTCAGACTCAAGTGTGTGGATTTTTCATGCTCATGGCTTGCGTGCGTGTCTCAGCTTTTAGATTAGATGGTATTCATTTATAAACGACATCTTCGGAATATGAGCCATGTGCGTCACGCATGGCTTAGCGGAAGGAGCTGAAGCAACATAAAATTGCGCACAAGAACTTCGAACACAACGACATTAATCAACGTTTGGCATACTTGTGCAAGACTACTCTGCTTTTTGGGGATGACTTTGCAAAGTTGTTTACATTGATTCTGAACGTTGTAATTCCAAAATATGCACGTATCTCGCAGACCAAGCTTTGTAAATTTCAGGTTGCATGCGTGCTTTTTTGCTCGCAAGGATTTCGCAGCTGTGCTGGACAAACGCGATGCGCATGTTCATGTCTTTGCTCAAAGCAAGCGTTTTCACAGTTGCATACATGTGCTTGCATGGAGTTTCGACAAAAATTGGTCTTGAGGCCAGATTTGCCTTCGAACAAGTGGGGCTCACATTTGCCGATGCATCTTCAACATTAAGGGTGTAACCAGACAGTCAGCAAAGTTGCAATGCTGGGCCTGCATCTTCGACATTCCATCGGAGTGGGGTGCTCAGTGCTGTTCTGCCAGATGACTGACCATGTTTGTTGTTGAAAGATCAGACGTGGGGGTTTGCTTAAAGAGGGGGCCCCAACACGGACCCGCTTTGTTTTGGAAGCCTTATTGAATATGATTCTGGCTCATGCATGCAGGTGGTGGAGCAAATCCTGCAATCAAAGCTGGGCTTGGCAAGGGCTACGGCCTTTGCTACAGTTTTTTCAGAGGGCTTTGGTGGCCCCATGGTCTCGAAAATTCCTGGCTTTAGAAGACTGGAGCTGAGGCATTCTGAGGTATTTGCTTGCAGGCCAAGCAGAGGTGCATGGTGAAAGTGCAGCGATCGCACCCTAGTCCAACACAGCATTTTTACCAAACCAGCTAGCCCAATTTGTTTCTTTGGATCTGGAGTGCCACGCCGGACAGCAACTGATCGTGTGTGACAGCGCTTGTTGCGAAATGCGCCATGTTCAAGCTCGTCTGTCTGCAGTTTTCGTGGCGACAAAGAAAATCAGTTACAGCTTAACGTGAAGGACAGCCATTGTTGCAGGATGTGACATCTGGTTTGTCACCAGCCTTCAGGCAGCGCAACATCAGACTCAGCTCCCAGAAATTGGGAGTTTTTGCGCACGCTCTTTGTTGTCCGTCGTGTCGTTTTTCGTCAAAGGTTGCTGTATCAGTCTCAACTTAGTCTCGAGGGCAAGAAGTTTGAACTTACCATGTGCAGCCAACGCGAGGCCTTCATCCTATTGCTAGTCCAAACTCATGTACGACCAACTCAAGTTGGCTGATTCAAGGCGGCACGGATTCTGTGAAAATTGTTGTGTCACCAGCCATCAGGCAGTGCAGCATTAGACTTTGCTCCCATAAGTTCAGAGTTTTTGCAGGTGCTCTTTGTTGTCCGTCTCATCGTGAGTCGAAGGGTTGCTGAATCAGCCTTGAGAAGCCGTGCCATCCTTTGGCAAAGGTTGCATGCGTGAAGGGGCAAGAAAGTCGATGTGCAGCATGCTTCTTTGGTACAGATAGCTCTTAGCTGACTGCCATGTTGATCTACTGCGCAGGTTGCCCTCAAGGGCGAGAAGTTGAAACTGACCAAGTGCAGCCAACGCAAAGCATTATCCAATTGCTAGTCCAAACTGCTGCATGCCCAACTCAGTTTGGCTGATTCACGGCAGCACACGGCTTGTTCAACATGGGATGAGGTTAACAGGAAGTAGAGCCGTAGCACCCAGAGTCGACGAAGAGGATGTGGCTTGTGTCATGTGAAGAGCGGGAGCCGTGAGAGCTCTATGCTCATGAAGGTGTCGAAGCTTTTGCATGTACCTGCTCTGGATGCTGCAAGTCCCACTTGTGGCCCATGGGTTCGGTTCGGTTGTGTGCTCTATGGCTGTTCAGGGTTTGCATGCCGGCCTTGAGAACACCCTGACGGCACATGTTCAGGCTTATGCATCTGCCATTGTCATGGAACTCAGAAAATCACCATAGCAATGGTCTGTCATACGTCAAACTGAAGGACCACCATTGTTGCAGGATGCTGTGACATCTGCTGTGCAACCAGCCATCAGGCAGTGCAGCATCAGCGCACACTCTGCTCACAGAAGTTGAGATGTTGAGACTTGTTGTGCGTGCTCTTTTTTGGTCGAGGAAGGCTGCCGAATAAGCCCTGAATCATCGCGTTGCCCGCGTTTGACAAAGGCCGAAACGCGAAGGGGCAAGGGAGTCGATGTGTAGCATGCTTCTTCGGTACAGACAGCTCTTAGCTGAATGCCATCTCGATTTAGTGCGTAACCATGTGCAGCCAACGTGAAGCCTTCATCCAACTGCTAGTCAGAACACCTTTCCATTGGGCAAGGGTTGCTTAGGTGCCTTCGTGACTGGCCAAGGGTTCCAACTATCAAAAGCCATGACGGGAGGGCTCTAGTTCTATGCGGGAAGCCTTTGTGAGTGCACTAGAAATCAAACTCGAGCATGCCCAACTCAGTTTGGCTGATTGAAGGCAGCACAAGGCCTGTTACCGATGGGATGAGGTTGACAGAAAGTGGTGCCATAGGACACTGTTGACAAAGAAGATGCGGCTTGACTCCGAAAATCTCTCCAACAACCGTGACATTTGTTTTGCCACAAGCCATCAGTTAACATTCTGCTGAAAGGAAGAAGTTGAGAGTTCATGCGCACGTGCTTTCTTGTCCATCTTGTCGTGAGTAGAGGAGGGCTGCTGAAGAATCAAAGTGTTGCCAGCCTTTGGCAAAAGGCTACATGTGCGAGGGGGCGGAAGAGTCGATTTGTAGCATGTTTCTTCTGCACAGACAGCTCTTAGCTGAATGCCATATTGATCTAATAGTTGAAGCTGACCAAGTGCAGCCAATGCAAAACCTTCATCCCATTGCCAGTCACAACTTGTGTACGCCCAACTCATCTTTGCTGATTCGAGGCAGCATAGATGCTGTGAACTCTGTTGTGCCACCAACAATCAGGCAGCACAGCATCAATGAACGTTCTGCTCAAAGAAGTTGAGAGATTTTGCGCGTGCTCTTTGTTGTCCATCTTGTCATGGGTCGAGGAGGGCTGCTGAATCGGCCTTGAATCACCGTGTTGCCAGCCTTTGGCAAAGTCTCCATTTGCGAGGGGGCAGGTGCCACGTTGATCTACTGCGCAGGTTGCCCTCAAGGGCGAGAAGTTGAAACTGACCAAGTGCAGCCAACGCAAAGCCTTGATCCAATTGCTAGTCCAAGCTCGTGCGCGCTAAACTCAGTTTCGCCGATTCGACCCAGAATGTACGCTGCGAAATCTGTCGTGCCACCAGCCATCACGCAGTGCAGCATCAGTGAGCACTTTGCTTGCAGATGTTGAGACTTTTTGTATGTGCTCTATGTTGTCCATCTCGTCATGAGTGGAGGAGGGCTGCCGAATGAGCCTTGAATCACCGTGTTGCCAGCCTTTGGCACGGGCTCCAAATGCGAGGGGGCAGGAGAGTCGATTTGTAGCATGCTTCTTTGTTAGCTGAATGTCCTACACTCAAGGGCGAGAAGTTGAAGCCGACCAAGGGGCAGCCAACGCGAAGCCTTCATCCCATTGCTAGCCCAAACTCGTGTACGCCCAACTCAGTTTTGCTGATTCGAGGCAGCATGGACACTGTGAAATCAGTTGTGTCACCAGCCATTAGGCAGTACTGCGTCGATGAACATTGCTGAAAGAAGTTGAGAGTTTATGCGTACGTGCTGTCTTGTCCATCTTGTCGTGAGTAGAGGAGGGCTGCTGAAGAATCAAAGTGTTGCCAGCCTTTGGCAAAGGCTACATGTGCGATGGGGCGGGAGAGTCGATTTGTAGCATGTTTCTTCTGCACAGACAGCTCTTAGCTGAATGCCATATTGATCTAATAGTTGAAGCTGACCCAGTGCAGCCAATGCAAAACCTTTATCCCATTGCCAGTCCCAACTTGTGTACGCCCAGCTCATCTTCGCTGATTCGAGGCAGCATAGATGCTGCGAACTCTGTTGTGCCACCAACCATCAGGCAGCACAGCATCAATGAACGTTCTGCTCAAAGAAGTTGAGAGATTTTGCTCGTGCTCTTTGTTGTCCATCCTGTCATGGGTCGAGGAGGGCTGCTGAATCGGCCTTGAATCACCGTGTTGCCAGCCTTTGGCAAAGTCTCCATTTGCGAGGGGGCAGGCGCCACGTTGATCTACTGCCCAGGTTGGCCTCAAGGGCGAGAATTTGTAACTGACCAAGTGCAGCCAACGCAAAGCCTTGATCCAATTGCTAGTCCAAACTCCTGCATGCCCAACTCAGTTTGGCTGATTCACGGCAGCACACGGCTTTTTCAACATGGGATGAGGTTAGCAGGAAGTAGAGCCGTAGGACCCAGAGTCGACGAAGAGGATGTGGCTTGTGTCATGTGAAGAGCGGGAGCCGTGAGAGCTCTATGCTCATGAAGGTGTCGCAGCTTTTGCATGTACCTGCTCTGGATGCTGCAAGTCCCGCTTG
>CAJNIZ010010056.1:0-12608 GCA_905231905.1 Symbiodinium pilosum
AAGCCGGTTTGCGGATTTCAAGATGTCATTCTACTATTATTCTCCCCGTCCCCCCCCCGCCCCCAAGCCTCGCTCGCTAAAACCATTTTAAAGTTTTTGAAACCTCCAAACTCAACTAAATCCTCAAATTCAATTAAATCATACGAGGCCAAAATATAAAGATTTGAATTTAGTTTTGTGCGCTTGCAAAATATATTATAAAATATTATGAAGTTTTTCGTATCAAAATGCGAATGTTTTACCCTATATAATCGTAGAAATAAGATGAAGAAAACGTCGCAAATTTTTAAGATTTTAATCACACGCATTTTAAGAAATTCTCAAAAACGTATTTGAATATTAAAGCTCAATTCATGATAGTTCTGACCTCGCAAGATCAAAAATTATATAAGTATAAGAAAATCAATTTAGCAATTTAAAAAAAAAAAAAAAAAANNAAAAAAAACACACACACACACACGGAAGCGTCAATATCATATCTTTCGCGGATATTTCCTAGATATTTCGCGGATCTTCCGATATAAATTCGGGTACTAGACGTGTGTTTAGAAAGGCTTGCAAATTTTACCTTTGAATACGCCTATTCGTTGAGGTTAGCCCAGAACGGCACAAATACACATTGTCTAAGGGCCGACGACTACCTACCTACAATATTAAGCGGATATCTTTTAAAAAATCCACCCAAATCAGCTGGATACAGAACCTCCCTGCGCTCGGATTACAAGAAGGGTAATAGATTTGAACGCTTAAAAAGAATTATAGCTAATAATATTTCTTTCGCAACATCCAAAATTCCTTTGATGAATGTCATCACCATGATCATGCAAATCGGAAAGCAACATGATTGGAAGCATAATAAACCTTCGCCTTCAACATAGGATTTGGTAGATCCTATTTTGGGGTTGCGTATGAGTAGACATATGCCGAAGCGCCTGATAGCCACTCGCACCCGAACTCCATAGGCTTGGAAGAACTGCGACACAAGCGGCGCCTCGCCTTCGCGAGTCGCTGCCGAAGAACAGCTAGCATGTCAGTTTCCTGACCGCTGTTCAGCTCCGTGCAGATGGGCACTTCGGACCGCATCGTGCCCGGAAAACGCGCAGGTGTATTTCTCACGAGTGGGACACCAAGCGCTGCACTGGCTTGGGCAAATTCCCTGTGGCATATGCATGAACACAATCATGCAGCGCCAGAGTGCAACGAACATTAAACTGGCGTGCCTTTTGGCAGCTATCCGGCGTCTGACGGACCAATACTTCGAAGCAGCACACAGCACTGGTTGGCTTAAGGCAGTAGTAAAAAGTAGGGTTCCCGATAGTCATGTGATTCATGCTGTGTCCATCAGCTGTAGTCTGCAGGGCTGTCAGCATGCATGGTAATGGGGAAGCCATCCTCCAGCGACTTCGTAAATTCAACGACAAGTCTCAACATGCGGGCATCTTGGTCCCAGGCGCAGTCTGCTACTTTAGGTAGACAAGTACCTTCCACATGCAAGATCACAGTCGATGAGACAAAGACTTGAGGGATGCAGCGCAGGTTTGCTCTGAGCAATGCACGACAGTAATGTCATCCACCACCGTACCCCCCTCTTCCTCGATCCATCGATCCCAGGACTCAGTGAAGCAAAAGACTCAGGCCCAAGGGTAAAGCTGTGCAGCTCTTCAATTCCTTCCAGAAAGATGGGAACATCAAAAAAGGTGAATGTATCTGCACCCCTCTGAGGCCACGCCTCCTTTGCCAGGGCATCTGCAGCCTGCATGGCCTTAGCTATGAGAAGCTGCTCGGCAGCAAGAGGCTGCCAGAATCTTGGAGCAGGGGCTGCAGAAAAACTCGTTCCAATACCAGGCATGGACCATGAGCGCATTAAATTTGGCTGCATCTGCAGCTACATCCGGGTCTGCAGCTTGTTCTGGAGCATAGGCGCCGCAAAGCTTCACAGCCTGATCAGCAACCAGCCAGACTCACTGCATGAAGTGAAAGCAGATTGCCAAGCTGTCTGGAACCTGCCTCGAGGGGAGCCATGAACTCCCAAACACCATCGCTGCACAGCAGCAGAATCTGCAGCCACACACAGAAACCCAAACACGTAGTAATTGGACATTGCACCCTGGCGCCTCGTCTTCGGGATCCAGCGTTCGCTGCGTGACCTGTGGGACGGGAGGAAAGTACAAGTCGTGCAGCGTTCAAATGCTTCCAGCTCCAGCTTGGCCTCAGGAACAGCGGAGATGCCGCACGTCTGGCACAAACAGGGTGGCTCAGCAACATGCAAGCTCCCAACAAACGAGTCGACAGCGACGCTCCTTGACCCTCAAGCCAACCCTTCAGCAATTTGCCGCGACCTGGTGGCCCAAGAGGTCGCCCAGGCAACGCGACATGTTTAGCCTTGCAGGGGATCGGTTGAAACTTTTATTGAACGTCCGCCCTCCTTGATTGCTCAGGCAGGCACCCTGGGTGGCGGGCATTCCTGCCACAACGCACAAACCTGGAAAAGCGCCTTTTCAGTGAGCTTTCAGAAGTCCTCGCATAGATCCTGTGGTTGGCATAGCCGTCAAAGACAACAGTGCCACCTGCCTTGTCAGACAACGGCAACATCCCCAGTCACAGATAGGGCGGTCCAAAATTGTGAATGTCCAACAAGAACTTTGACGGCGGAGCGGGATCAAACAGCAGGCAGCTTGGAAACATCTTAGATATGCAAGGAGCCTTCTCAATGCGAGCCTTCTCGTCCTGATGCATCACACGTCCAACGCGATCTGAAAGAACGATAGGGCTCTGACGTGCGACCTGCCTTGAGGTTGGGTTTGTGGTCTCGGGTGAGCTGCACAGCCTCAAAGTCCTCCGTTCCCTGGTGTGGGATGAAGGGCACGGTCTGCTTGGAGCTCGTACCCTTGAGGCCTTTCTCCGGCCCAGCACGGAGGAGCTGTCAGCCACATGGGCAACCTTCAAAATGGAAACTACTAAAGTATTTGGGGGTTACATATTCCGTAGAAACTACCATAGTATGTTGGGGTTATGTAGGAAAACTTCTGGTGTTCCGTTGACACAGAAGGTGAAAGCTGGCAGATCTGCCGAGGCACAGTAATCTCTTTGCTCTCGTGGTTGTGTACCACCAAGGTTGCTGTCGTACCCGACCTGCAAGCGATTCTACATTCCAGAAATTTCAACAGATTCCGCGTCTGCACAGAGCCCCTCGCAATGAGGCAGATAATTTGCCGAGCTTGTCGGAGGCAACAATCAGATCTTGTGTCCGCTGGAAGTTCTCCTTCGAGTCACACAATGAGTCGCAAAGTTAAAGAGTGGGCAGAGCTTAGCAACTTAGCCGCCCCCGAAGTCGCCTTCAGCATCTCCGGCAGTTCAGCTGACCCCTTTCCGAAGCGCTCGTCCTGCAGCAGAATACCGCGGAGCATCACGGAGCAGAACTGGACTCTGCAGCTGGATGCAGCTGAGACACCATGAGGATCAGCTTTGGCAGGTTGTCTTTGACAAACTGCGAAACCTTATGACCTGTCACAGCGAGCAGCGTGTCGCAATACCTAACAATGCTTTCAGGACAAGGCAGCCCTGCAGCAGCTTCTCTGCCCAAGCCTTTGGAGCCATGGCCATCAAAGACAGCATAAAGCGAGAAGTACTGCTCGACCTTCAGGCAGAACCAGGAGTCCTTGCGTAGAGTCCGGAAAAGTGCGTTCCGTGGTAGATTTGCACCTTTCCTAATGTTCATACAGCTTTTCGTTGAATCGGCCAAAAGGCAAAAGAATGAGGGGTTGTGCGGGGGGTAATGGAAAAAATGGAAACTACTCAAATAAGGGGTTATATTGGGGTTCAGGATGCACAACATGTTCTGCGCAGCGATCCTATGGGCTGCTCGCTTTCAGGGGCTTGTCTGAAAGGGAACCCTAATGGGGACCCCTCGTAGTCCTTCCGGCGATACACAAGAACTATAAAGGCCTTTGGCTAGCTAGGAATGAACGAACAGATCCTTCAAGGAAGTCCCTCTATAACTCATTACAATAGCTTCTTTCCAATTCCTTTTCCATTCCTTCGTTCCCAGCTAACCAAAGAACTACTTCATGACATCAGGGTCCTGATTCGGGCTCTCCGGCTTGAGGCCTTTTCGGCCTGAGTAAAAGGCGCAAAGCACACAAACTCTACACCAGATCTCCATGGAATTGACCTAAACCCTAAACCCATGTTGGGAAGATCTGTTAAGCCCAAGTTTTTTCCTGCCATTCAGTTCACCGCACACAGCTGTGCAATGGCTTCACCCTAAGCTCCCAAAAACTCCAGGCCGTGGACTTACTCTCTTAGCAAATTTCACCCGTATGCCATAAGCCTTTATCTCCTGAATGGCTATACATCCAGAATGAGCTCCTCCTTTGCAACCATGCCTAGCTTTTATACACGACCAACCCTATGGCCTCGTGTCAAACCAAGGTTGTCCCACGTGCAGTTTGCCTGTGTCTGCTCGCACCTTTTCTCCAGCCCATTGCAGCCCGAAGAAGCGACAGAAGTTTCTGCTGGCCGCCTCCAGCACCTCTTTGGTTTTAACGCCTTTGACCATAGCCAATGCATAGGCGACCTGAGCGCGCATTACGCACAACAAAATCTTGATAGCGAATGTCGGAAGGCGATAGCAAAGAGCTCTAAGAGTGGCATTTGCTGTGAAGCAGAAGCAGGCTCTGGGCGCAAAATCCTTAAGTCTCAGTCGTGGACCCACGGGACGTGGCCCGGGTGGGACTCCTGACCGCGAGTGAGGTTTATGATGCCACAAGATGTGTGTAGGATGGACAGGAAGGGAAGTTACACACGCCCGACGTGAATACAACCCCTGTATAGTCCCTTCTATGCCTTCTCTCTTCCTTCATCTTTCCTGGAGTTATCCGAAGTTCCCATGCCAACACCTAACGTCATGGTAGAGCCGGAGGGCCACGTGCTATCCCCATCCGCTCCTGGCCGCGGTAGGGAGCCGGTGCCATGTAGGGCCCGTCTGTCTCCAACAGAAGGCGCTCCATCGGCAGTGCTTTGGCCAGCTCGTGGAGGGCTTCCCCTTTTGCAGCAGAATTCAAGCGAGTTTCAGCAGTAGCAAAAGATTCAAAATAATCAACAGCAACACGTTTACTAGCGGCACTACTTGCTACTACTGAGGCACGATCGCAGCAAGGATTACAGCAAGCCAATGGATAGAAAATGCTGACAGAAGAAACAACTACCCTGAGGCTGCCAATAGATTTCATCTCAATCATAGCTGTCTGCAGAGGCATTTTCTGCGTCTTGTAAGCAACCAGTCGCATCTTGTCTTCGCTAGGTTAGGTGTTGCATGATGCCAGGCAAGAACCGATGCCTGCATGATCATCAAGCCTAACGAATTTGCGAATGTAAACGAGCAGAAGATAGCAACCATGGACGAATTAGACGAGCCTGACGCCAAAGACAAGCACCCCCTAACCCGTGGATTTAGGTCAAAATTCAATTGGTAGTTGGCACTTCTCACACCTATCCTAGACCGGGAATTCGATCATAAATCATCCTGAGATATCCTGAGCTGGGATTCGAAGGTTTAATGCCTTTTAATTTAAAGATTCAGAGCTTGCCTTTTGGTGTAGGGAAGAGCGGTGCTTTCTCTTGAAACCGTTGACAGTTGCAAGACATCTTTGCAACCTGCATTTTGAATCGATAAGGTGGGCAGGTGTTCAGCCGATGGGGCGAGCCTGAATGAGAAAACACACTCCTCCAATCATTGGATCAGTTGGGCTAAGACCTGGATTTCACAGAAAAGCTTTTCATGGGTGCAGTGCCGGTGCAAAGCTGTTGCAACTCCACAGAGAATCACTGCAAAGCGCATCTGAAACCAAGATAACATTGCATCAAACATCAGTATCACTAGTAAATCTAGTACTGGGTGGTCTAGACTCTCCCACGCGCCTCCGGGCTGCTGCCCTTGCATTCCCCAGCTTATCGCCCCAGGCACGCTCACGAATGTGTTGGGTCGCCTGGGGAGTCTTGGCAAGCATACATATACAGCCGTGGATTGAAACCCGTTTTGTTGCAGTGCTTGTTGTTCTGAGTACAAACCCTTGTTCCGAGTGCTTCATACAGCTATGCCCGATAAAAGAACTTTGTGGCGAAAGGCTGTGTCGCAAGCTCAACTCTGTTACAAGCCTGCTTTGCGGAATGGCCGCCCAACCTGAGACAAGCCTGATATGCTTGCTTCACATGTTGAATAATGAAAAACGGTGATCCACGACAAAAGCGCTAGCAACTACTGACGTGAATCGTGTGCGACATTTGGAAAAAGCAGGCCAACGGAATACCGTCACCGCTGCCGAGGGGCTTGGATAAGAAGGGTAAGAGCATGGACGGTGGGCCCATGAAGGAGTGGAGCTGCACGAAATGATCAGGAGGAACCTGCTCGTCTCGAAAAGAATGATTCCAACCGCAGTTGCCAAGCTCTGTAAGTAGAATGACTGGACGGCTCACGTGTGCATCCAGGATGTGAAAAACTTCCTCCTCTGCATCTCTGGAATGAACCACCTGAAGCACAGCTCATGAAATGTGCTTTCGCTGAAATTTGCTGAAGCTAAGTGCTTTCATGTCAATGTGAGCCATAGTCTAAACTCCTAGTATCCCCCTTAAAAACCCTATAGTAGTCCCCTATATAATCCCTTGTAAGACCCGCCTCAAGGGGTTTAAACTATAGCTCATGTAAGCGCAGCACCAGCGGAATCCCCCTCTTCACAGCGACTTTGATCTGATGGATGAAAACCTTTCTAATTCCGGATGCAAAGTCCGTAAAGGATTGGTCACAAGTCCAGATGCAACCTATATACAACCCTAATATATAACCCATTACAGTATATTTCCATTATCCCAAGATTACCCCTTCCTGGGCTCCAAAGATGCTGTGCATGGCTTGCTGCCCAGCTACCTGTTGCATTTGCTCTTGCATCTGCGGCGCAGCTTTAAACTCATCGGCCCTGGCAGACTTTGCTGACAGAGTTCAGATGATGGGAATGATTTGGGACAACTGTTTCCTGAAAGTCTCTGTTCTTTCAAACACATGACCATCTTCACTCTGTTCTTTATCTATGACTCAGCTTCTACAATAGGGCAGCCAGACCTGCTGACATGCACAATTTTCAGAAAATCCCCTGTGCCTGAAAAGAAAAGTTGCAATTATACACATCTATACATATAGATGTATTACGTGACATCACATTAATCGCGCTGTTACATTGCGCTTGCATTAAAAAATGAAAATGTTACTACCACTATTTATCACTATTATTTTCCAATATTACTATTATGCCTTCACTGCATCCGGGTAATCAAAAAACGAGAATGAAGATGATATCCTCTCAGTGCCACGGTTTAGGGTTTAGGTTGTTTTTGTTTCTCAGACCTTTTTCCGACTCAGGGTTTAGGGCTTATTCAGCCCTGACAAAAGTATTTGAAAGCTAATCCTGGTAGTTTCCCAAAATTAAGAAGACGCAAAAATACAGTGGTCCTTATTAGTGGGACTCCCCAAACTGATACTCCTGATTTTGGGAACCCGAAACCCCAAACCCTAAGTAGTAGTTTCCGTTTTCTGTTCCATTATACCCTAGATATAACGGTACCCCTATCCTATCCTGAAGCTGAGCATCATCCCCGGCCATCAAGGTTTGAAAGCTCGGCTTGCCTACAGCCCCATCATCTACACTTAGAATCTACACTTCCTGGGGGTTAGTAGGGAATAAGGGAATATAGTCTATGTATAATCTATGTCCACATTCCCTACTAACCCCCAAGAATTCTTGTATAGACTACTATGAATACTACTATTACTACTATTATTCCTAATATTACTATTATTACTGTTATTACTACTATTACTACTATTACTACACTACTAATATCATTATGACTCCAATGCCATCCCCGGCCTCTTGTTGAAATCCAGACCGCATTCGCCCCAGCCCACTCCCTGCTCGCCGCAGGAGTCCAGGGCAGCTTCGAGCTTGGCCTGCACCTGCAGAGATCTTTGCGAATTGTAATAACTAGAGTAATTATTGGGTTTAGGGTTTAGGGATTGTAATACTGTTAATAGTAGGAATCATAGTAATATTTGTAATAATAGTAGTATTAATCATGATATTAATTTTGTTGTTTAACCCCATGGACTTTTCAGCCTGCATGATGCATGGGGTACTTGGCCAGAGCGTTCAACTAGTTGAGGGTTTAGAATTTGGGGTTTAGGCATGGTTTAGGGTTTAGGGTTTAGGGTTTGGGGTTTGGGGTTAAGGGCTTAGGGTTCAGGGCAATTAAAGTTCGGAACTCCTTCTTATTGGGACCCCTAAAATGGTACCCCTAATAAGAAAAAACAGGTCTTTCCTAGATTTCCTCAAGTTAGGGATATATAGGGGTGTTTATGGGGTAAATGGAAAAAAAATGGAAACTTGTCAACTGCTCACTCCTGGCTTCAGAGCTTGCTAGTGGCACACTGCCCTGATGCAAGCTGGCCAGTTGCAGGGGCTTCCCAAAATTAGGGGTACCGGTTTGGGGGTCCCCAGTATAAAGGTTATAGTGTTCGGGGGACCCTAAACCCTAAACCCCAAACCCTGTCCCCCTTTTTTGGGAAACTACCCTGTCAATATGCCCCAAAAACTTTACAAACAGCTAACCTTGCCTTTCCAAGCAACAAGGACTCTTTTGGCCAAAGCACCCGGCCGTACAAAGCACCCATATATATCCCCAATATGTACCCTATAATCCATATATATCCCAAATATATGCCCTATAATCCCTATATCCCCAATATATACCCATAATCCCTATATCCCCAACATATACCCTATAATTCCTATATCCCCGATATATACCCGTACCCTGTAATCCCTATGCCATTATAATTGTTTCCATTTTACTTTCCATTATCCCAATGTAACGCTTATATACAGAATAGTTACGAGGAGGATGCGCATGTGAGCACCTTCGTGGAGAATGACTCGAAGTCATTTGGATGGATGCCGAAAGTCGCAAATATTCGCCCCCCCAGCATCTCCTGTCAGACGTCAAACCCGATGACGGGACATGTTGACGCACTTGGCTGCTCAGCCTGTCCAAGCAAGGATATGGCAATATACTATAGTAGTTTCCATTTTCTTTTCCATTCTACTTATATAACCCCATTATAATACAGTAGTTTCTATTTTCTTTTCCATTATCTCCTATATAACCCCATTATAATACAGCATTCACACTCCCACATCGCCTTGCCCCACTGCACCAGCTTCAGTGTGTCCTGATTTGCGCTGCAGTCAAATTCACCGCTCGCAGAGTAGATGTTGGGGATATAGGGATTATAGGGTATATATTGGGGATATATATATATATGTATATATATATGCTTTGCATCGACACATCCTCAATGGTTTCCACTCCGCAGCAACTCTGGACAATGCCGACGATTCTGGCACCTGCATGTCAAATTTCACTGCATCCAGAAACGAGATCCGAAGGTTCCTGGCCTTGCAAGCGCTGGATGTCCTCGATGAGCTCTTTGAGGTCCCCACTTCGCAGGGCAGGCACTGGAAAGAGCTTCTCGTTTTCGTGTGCATAAAGGCAGCGTGGGATCCTGCAGTCCGGGAGGTAGCCTCAGTCGCCGACGGGTACCGTAAGGCCTTGAGGCAACCAATTCTGAGGCCGAGGAACCACACCGCAGCGTCTTTGCATACCAGGCAAAGCCGAACCGCCTGATGTTACGCTCCCCTTACTAATTACCCTTTCACCTAGGCAGCAGAAAGCTGCGCACCATGCAATCAACGCTCCAACCCGTTCAGTTGCAATACACTGCCTCGTTCGCAGCACCTCTTCCAAGTGGATGTGCGAGTCGGTGATCGGAAGATCTTGTGTGAAACCCTGTCAAGGAACACGCGTGTGAACAAGAAGGATTCTTTACTTCACTAAAGTTTTGCCAAAGCCTGCGAGACTTGCATTGCATCACATCTAAAGCTTGCCTTCTCATCTGCAGCTTCGCGGAAGTAACGAAGTTCCACAGCACCTGGCTCACAGCAGATGAAACATGTCACACAATGTCAGCGAAGTGAGGCAAAGCTTCTGAGGCGTGTTCCATCAGGCTGAATTGGCACCATCATGTAGCCATGCGAAAGGATGGGCATGCCGTCTGCTAGCACGGAATCACCCACCTTCACCTACAAGGTGCTTGCTTCAAGAAGCTCGTGAGTGCTGCCATATGCCCTTTTTGAGACTTCCGACTTTGCTGAGGATCTGCCACTTTGCAGGTGACTGCCACACCTGCAGATTTGATTTCTGGCAGACAAGGCTAAGCAAAGCACAGCCACTTGAAGTTGTGTTGAAGGCCTCGGCAGAGTCCACGTCACTCAGGCCATAGCCAATGCAGCGCAACAATGTCCTGCAATTTGCAGTCAAGCCCAACCAGCAAAAGCCCTTCAGCACAGTTGGTTCGCCCCGCTGTCCCTCGTTGGATGCCGCCCATTGGCGGCACAGATAAGGGCTTACGGCGCAGCTCGCCCTCGCCGTGCGCCTGAGCGCATCTTCTTCAGGGGAGAAAACTGGTCAAGCATGTTTACACGCTGCAAAGGCACATTCCAGCAGAAGGAGCTTGTAAAGGGACACGCCAAGCCTTTCCAAAAACATCTTTGCTATCTTCAGTAAAAACTGTTCAAACAGGACCCACTCAAGGCAAGAGCAATGAGTCTTGGAACAAGCACCTGGCAGCATGAACAGTGAGCACAGGTTCTTCTTGTAATGCTTGCCGAGCACTTTGGCCGCGTCGCCGCAGCAGTCCTGAGTGCTTAGTCCTTCATGTGCGCATGCATGCAGATCGGCCTGCGCGAGTTTTGTTAAGCTGTGTTTCTGCCCAGCGTCGGCTTCCTTCGAAGAGCCTTCCTTCGACGAGGAATGCTCAAAGGTGCACGAGTCGCCGTAAACGCAGCAACCCCTGACCAAGGCTGAAAAAACATGAAAATTATCATAATAGTTTCCATGTTCTTTTCCACTATACCCATGTAGCCCCGAAAATGCCCTAATATTACCCCATATACTGAAGCGGTTGCCAAATGGGAATCCAAAGCTTTGGCCAGACCTGTCGAAAAAATAGCAGCGCTTTTTTCTGGACCAATCCTTTGCTGAAGGCTCAAGGCTCTCCCACAGATCATCTCCACTTGTGGGGCAGTTCAGGAGATGCAAATCAAGGTGCCTCGCTGGAATTCGCATAGCTGCCGTAGGTGCCTGAATCTAGCTTTGGCAGTGTGCAACCAAAAGCAAGTCCGCACTTCCCTGGTCAGGCTGCAGAAGAGACTTCTCTTCTTGGAGTTGTTCGTGTGACCGTTGATGTCACGAACTCGTCGCACTGGCCTCGCAGGTGAACCCCTACCAGGCTTTTGGGCCTCCGCCTTTCAAATTGCACATGAGCTGAACCGAATGTGCAATGCCAACGCGACTTCAATGGAGCTTAACAGGAACATATGAGCTATAGTCTAAACTCCTAGTGTCACTCTTAAGAACCCAAGTAGTAGTCCCCTATATTATCCCCTATATAGGCCCCTTTAAGGAGTTTAGATTATGGCTCATATGAACCTTAAAGCGCCCAAACACAAAAAAAACAGTTCCAAGCAGCTCCAAGGGTGGCTCTGGCGGAGGCTCCGACAGCTCTGGCTGGGCCATGGATCCATGGCTGAGCCACTTTGGGCAGGGCTTGGGCTTTGAAGGTTTAGGGTTTAGGGTTTAGGGCTTAGGGTTTAGGGTTTAGGGCTGAGGGTTTAGGGTTTAGGGCTGAGGGTTTAGGGTTTAGGGTTTAGGGTTTGAGTGCCTCCAGATTATATGACGCTCGGTGCCTTCGAGGGCCAGTTAGCACGCGTCTGAAAGTGGGATGTGGCACGATACCTTCAAGAGACTGGAAGGAGCTCTCTCAGCTGCGACAGTACTGCATCGATGACCAAGTTTCAGGTGGGAAAGAGTTTGGCTTTGCCGAGGCGAGGGCAAGTGTATCCCAGGCGCGCAGTGGCCTAGACGAACAGCAAAACAATCAAAACACCAGGACTTCTGATCTTCAAATCGAGGTATTTGCCTTTCCAATGCGGAGAAGTTTCATGTTGCTAAATAGACAGACAATCAGCCAGACCATGAAGGGTTGGGGATGATCTGGATGGGTGGACTTCATTAGCTACCATGGGGAATGAATGCAGGACATATGCCAGAGCAGCCAGAACAGCTTGCAGCTGTATATATATATATGTACGAGCAACCTTTCTGTATAATGTGATTTGCTCTGGCGGTAGCAGATGATCCACGACTTTTTCAAAAAAAAGAAAATTTTCAAAAATTTCGGCTATTTACGAAATTTTTAAAATTTCGAAAATTCTAAAATTTCAAAATTTTAAAAATTTCAAAAATTTCAAAAATTTCAAAAATTTTGGAAATCTTGGGGGCCCGGGCCCTTGAAATTTTAAAATTTCAAAAGTTTAAAAATTTCGTAAATAGCCGAAATTTTTGAAATTTTTAAAATTCAAAAATTTCAAAATTTTACAAATTTCAAAAATTTCAAAAAAGTTAGAAATTTCAAAAATTTGGAAATCTTGGGGGCCCGGGCC
>CAJNIZ010010057.1:0-11168 GCA_905231905.1 Symbiodinium pilosum
AGACACGCTTTCCGCCTGCACTCCAAAATGCGAGGGCCTGACAAACTGCTGATCTTGGTCATTCTGCCAACCCGGAGCAAGGAAGAGTCCACGGATGACCCATGGGAAGATGAGTATGCCATTTGCAAGAAAATGCAAACGCAAGGGGTTGAAGCAACGCAGAGGATCTTCCAGGATCTGACAGTGTCAGACACAGAAGCATCGACGTTCAACATCCTGAATGTTCCTTGCATGAATTGGCCGTGACAGCTGTTGACTTCTCATTTTGCCACAGCTCTAAGGCTGACAACTACTGCGTCCTCCGCCTCTTCTTCCCTATGACAACAATGGCTGAGGTGATGAAGTCCAGTGCCTGGGGTGCTTCGGAGTTGGTGCTTCAAATGCAAATTGGGGCGAACGCGTCTGAGTTGCACATGTAAGAGTAATTGAGTCAATGATTGTGCTACCTCAGGTTCAAACCTGCAAGCTGCCTGCTGCCCCTATGGCCACTGCACAGGAGCGGCTGGGCACTGGGGCTTAGTGTCCACTTGTTCTTTGGTGATTTGCCAGGACCTGGTGCATGTCGCGTCATCCGGGCAATCAGAGCAGAGGGATCGTTTCCGAGTACTTGCATCCACACGAGCTGCCCAGCGGGGAACTCCTGCCACAGAGCTGTTGGTGAAGCAGCTCCTGACGAAGTCTGGCAAGCGTGAGTCCTTCCTGTCAGCAACTGACGTTGTGGCCTGACAGCACTAAGCAGCAGCTTGAGAACTTAGACTTAGTAAAATGTTCTACAGGTCGACTTCATTGACGTTCGCAGCCACGCAGGGGAAATGGGCATGGCCATCCTCAAACTGAACGCGGACAACCTGCTACCTTGCCGTGTGCGCGCCATTTTGGTGAACACCCCAGGCAAAAACGGGTTCTCAACAGACTTCGCTGTGAAGAGGCCCATTCATGATGCTCACTGTGAGAATTTGCAGTAGACAGATTGTGCTGCAAGCAAATGTTGTTGAGCTTTGCAGACTGGTCCAGCATCTGGGAACTCGGTGGCTGGCCAAGAAAATGCATCTGTACACAGAGCAGGAGGGTGGGATCGTGAAGGCCTTGCTACCTGAAGACGATGCCACCTTGACTCCAGAAGATTTGGCTGCGTTGAAACTCATGCCGGGCGTCTATGAAGCGTACGAAGGCCTGGGGGCCCTCAAGCTGAATGTGTGCGTCATGAAAGGAGCCAAGTGTGTCATGGATGACCTGAAACTTGCTGAATTTGCAATGGCTCCGCCAAGTGTGAAAGAAGTTTCTCAGCTGCAAATTTAAGGAGGGTCACGCTGTTAATTAATCGTTCATTGCTTGCAGTTCCCACTGAGAAGTGGTCCACAATGCTGAGCTGTTTCCAGGCAGCCCCTCAGACCGAGAGTGAAGGTGGCAACAATGCGCCAGAAGATGGCCGCCCGGGTGCTGCGCCTGAGCCTGTCCCCATTCAAGCTGAAGCCAGTGCTCCCACCGTGAAGGAGAAGGTGAAATGCTGGGATGTCAAGACCGCTTGGATTTGCGTGGGAGATGATGGCCACTTCTACTTGCACTCGCCCGATGGTGAGCTCAAGCTCAAGCAAGGCAACAGGCTTGCAGGAGTTGGCAGTGGCACCTTGAGCAGACATGGTTTATGTTACATGGCATCATGAATTTGAAGCCTCTCTGAGCATGATTTCATTTTGTGACCAAGGCAAGCCAGGTCAAGGGGAAAATCTTGGTATAAGTCTGGACTTCCCAGATGGAGACAAAACTTTCGTGGAGGTCACAAGCAGTCCCACTGAGGAGGAGGGTGCAGAGGGAACGACAAGCAGGACCAACAGCGATCGCAGAGGAACCTTGTATGTCATCGTGAAGGAGATTGGGCGGCAGATTGCAACCAAGGTAATCACTTGCACAGGTCACAAGATCCACATGGATACGGGGAGTGGCTCTGCTGGTGGGCATAGCTTCCGCATTGAGGCTGAGGGTGCCAAGTGGTCGTACATCTTGAAGGACAGGACTGAGGCGAAGCTGACCACAGGAAATTTCGTGCCTTGACTGGCAAGGGTAGATGCTTCTTTAACCCACCAGGTCCTCTAGATCCCACTGTGGAGTGGTAGATCATCCCGCTGCAGAGTGGTAGATTCCCCAGGCGCGTGGACTGGCCACAGCCACAGGGGCCAAGAAGCCGGCACCTGGCTTCACATGGATGTGGAAGTTCCAATGGGATGCTGTGCGTGCCAAGCTCACAGCCAAGAAGCCCCTGCTAGTTTCATGACTGATGCCGCAGCTGCTCCGTTTTGGCCATGAAGTGTGTAGCAGCACTCACCCGGCACTGGGGCAGCAGTCAGTGCAAATGCCATGGCATTGAAAGTTTTGCTGCTCTCAGAGACATCAACACTTGAAGTGTGCAATAGTTAGTCTTCAGGCCACTGTTAAGGTCACATGCCTCAGAAAGTTGCTTTGAGGGCCTGCTGCTGCGTCCGTGAATCTCCATCCACCACCCTTCTTGAAGATTCGGAGGGAAAATGTTGCAGGATGAGGTCTAGCGCCGCTGGTAAAACCCTGGCATGTCTGTGCAGCTGCCACGAACTGGGAATTTGTCCTGTGCACTGCCATTCTGGCTTGCTTTTCTCCAGTCTCATTGTAGTTTTTGCGGCATTGGGGTGATGGACAATGGCGCTGCTTAAGTGAATCTTTCTTCCTTCAGGCAGAAGTGAAGAGAAAGGCTGAAAGCCAAGACTAAATGCTCCAGCCTGTGTCCACTAAGGTCAATGTCAACAAGCTCTACATCAGAATTATCATCCGATGATGCGCCAATGCCTTCAAAAAGGAAGGGGGAGCCTCATTAGCGCTGGCAAGTATCAGCTGCTGGCCTGCAGCATCACTCATGATCTGAGGAAGGGAAAAGCGCGATCTCGCAGCTCCCCAGCTAAAGGCAGGGGGAAGCAGCCGCAGCTTCCTAGAGCTTCTGCTGAAGAGGATAGCCAGGAGACCTCTGAGACAGAGGAGACGAAGCGTGTCAAGCTTGCAAGCCAGAAATGGAGCAATGCAAGAGTGGCAAAGAAGAGGCAGCAGCCCTTGACAGCAGAGATTGTGAAACCGGGTCCTGATCATGAACATTCCGGCTACTTGCTCAAGTTTCTCTATGACCTGGGTGCCTCCAAGCTCTCAGCGAATGATGTGAGGACACTGCAGTCCATGAAGTTAAACTTTGCAGAGTTCTGTGCTGGCGTGGCCACTGGTTCAATCTGCATGGAGTTTCAGCTGCTTTCCATGAGGGTTTCCTTGAGGATTGTGATCCATCTGCAATGTGCTCTGAGGATGCCATTCGGAAAATGCTGGCGCTGCATAATGCAGCCCCAGCCCTCGTGCCAGTGTTTTTCACAGAGTGCGTGGCTTGGAAGCAGAATGTCATCCGTGACATCAGCAAGGCCCTTTACTCAGAGCAGATTCCAGTCTACAAGTACACCCGTGACTTGGTGGAGCTGCCTCCTGCTCACAAGCCCATCGTGCCTGACCTGGCCATCATGTCAATAGAGTGTGATGACATCAGTAACCTCTCAAACACACCTCGTTCTGTGTTGTCCGAAGACGGCCGCAGTGGCCGGTCATTCCTGGAGTTCTTGGCATGGCTGGGCAGCCTGCCGGTCCAGTCCAGACCTGCAGCAATCATGCTGGAATGTGTGGCAGGCCTAGACCACTTCAGGCAGGCTGCCTCCTGGCAGCACTAAACTGCACACGTAGTGATTTTATTGCAGGCATCATGGGCAAACCCAGTTTCCGCGTGATGCCCCAAGGTTAGCGAGAAGGGGACAGCCGTGGTACAGCGTGAGTTGCAGAAGCTTGGGTACTGCGTTTCTTTCAAGGCCAGTTTGCACAGTGACAGCATGCAACGTGGATAGTCGCCCCAGTGTGTCTGCATTAGTTTCTGGGCTCAGGTGTTGGACACCCAAAATTTCGGGTTGCCTCAGTCTAGGTGCCGCGCATATGGAATGGCGATGAAATCAGAGAACGCAACCCTTGCCCAGAGAGAAATGACTGCAGCCTGGAGTTACGTGGAGTCCTTCCAAGTCCAATGGCAAGTGCTACTGCAAATTGTTTGGGCACACGTGTGTGGGGAGGAAGCCAGGCATTGAATCAAGCTTCATGCTTCAGGGTGTTATTCTGAGAAATTTCAGCAGCTCAGGATCCTGAGCCTGGCCACGATGACAAGACCAAGGCTGGCAAGGACACAGCGAAATGGCCAGAACTTCACAAAAAGTTTCGCCAGCAACATGAGATATCAGACCTGGATCTCCAACAGGTAGAACATCTGAGACAAGGCCCCTGGTCCTTGAAAGTGTTATCCTTGCCTAGTGCAGTGCGCAGCTGAGTTTTGACCTACTGCCTGGAGGCTTGGTAGCATTGTCCTTCACAGCCAGGGAAATGGATGGTGCCATGACATCCTATGCCTTTTGTACCGCAAGGTCCATGGCCACGATGCTTGGTTGTCTGTCAGGTATTCTTGCCTCTGCATTAATCATTATACAGGCAATCATGAATCATGTTACTATCCAGGATGTTCCGTTCGACCCCATGCACGTGCTGAATGTTGGGGACTCCATGGGGCGCATGAGATGGCGCAAGCTGCGTTGCGTACTTCCATCCAAGAAGTACCTGTACCAGACTGCTAGGGGACCTGCGCTCAATAGGAGTCCAGGCCTTTCACTGGCACTGCAGCGCCTCGGACCCAATGAGGTCAAGGCTGCAGGCCTTTCTGCCTTGTGTGCCAAACAGGCGCAGGACCTGGCAGGAAATGCCTTCACGTCCACCGTTTGCGTGTCAGTGCTGTTAGCCATGCTTATTTCCCTTTCCTCGCTGTCAGCACCTGCCTAGCAACTGAGCAGTTCAAAAGAATGCTTCAGCATTTCCTGTTCATTGACATAGCATTCTGTCATGCAGTAGTCACCTGCAACTGATGTGCAAGAATTGAGCCAGTGCAGCCACCCCTTGAAAAGCTTCACTCGTCAAGTGCTTGAGCTCAGGCTGTGTCACTACTTCCAGAACATCACCATCACTGTCACATAGGCCGGCAGGGCCACTGTGCATGAAGAGCCTGAAGCCGAGTTATTAAGACCCCAGCCTCAAACTACTCCTGAGCCCTGCATTGCTGTGAAGTTGAGTGTGCCTTCATTTTTGTTCAGCTTGGATGACGATGTGCTTCTGGAACAACATGACCAGTTCAGTATGCCTTGAAGACACTGCATCTGCCACTTGTGAGCTCAAGCTTGTGTGAACATTATGGGGCAGGCTGCAGGGTAACTTGTGACTTGTGAGTGCAGTTGAGAGGTTGAAGCTCTTGTTGGTGAGTGATGGTACTAGACTTCAACTGCCATAACACGTAATCGACTCTAAGTGTATATAGTACCTAATAAGTTCAGGGGTATGGACACGCGCTTGCTGTGAGTGCCATGGTTGAACGCGAGAGAGATTTCCTGTCTTGCTTCTTTGATACAAGCGTGCCAGAAATTATCTGTTGGTTGCTGGCATTGGCACTTCATCAAGAACTGCTAAATCATTGCCATGCCCCAGAGGAAGCAAAGTTTCCTCTTGCGTTGTGTTTCAAAACTTCAAGAGTGCCGCCAACGGGGTGTTGGATGCCTGCGTTGTGGCTTCAACTGCTACTTGGAGGCAGAGCAATATCTGAAAGCCATAGACAGCTTTCGAAAGGGGCATGAGCAACTTTCTCAAGCAGTTGTAGACCGTGACTGGTTGTGGATCTATGGTGAGGCCCGAAACACTCAGATGACTGAGGAAGCTGAAACGCAGCATCATAGTCTGAAGAGAAAGAAGTCTGCTGAAGCAAAGCCTGCTGGCAAAAAAATTGCACATCAGGTCCAGTCTGAAGGCACTTCGGAGCCAGAAAACACTTCGGAGCCAGAAGCCTGTACAGAGGTCCAATCACAGAGCACGTCCGACCCTGAAGCTTGTGACTCTGACCACGCATGCTCAGATCAGGCTACATCAGAGCCAGAGGATGCGTCTGGTGACTCGGATGATATGGTGGGGAACAGTGGCGATGAAACAGTCAAGGAGAAGGCGAGTTCCTCCGGCAGGGCCTACACGAGAAGAGTCTCTTCCAGGAAGCAGCCATCAGTCAGTTTGAAGATGGTGGTTGGCTGCAAATTCTCTGTCTGCATGAAGGCCTCTTACTTTCTGCTGGGAGAATCTTATCTGTGATTAGCGCATTCATAGCTTCATGGGTTCATTTTTTGGGGTGACCCTTGGTAAAGCACACACTTCTACATCTCACGTTGTATTACTTTGCCTTACATATAGAAAGTGAGGTCAGCCAACAAAGAATCACCCGCATCCTGAATGGATTGCCCGATGGTCGAAAAAGCAAACTGCGCTGGCAGGGCGCCGCCGCATCACCAGCCTTGCGGGTGCGCAAACTTTTTCTCTGGCATAGGTATCAATGGGACGCTGAGGGGCTGCCGGACAACTTTAGATTCGAGCCTGGTGATGCAGCGGGGCCCTGTCACATCTTGCGAAAGAATCTTGGCAGCCGCAAGAGAATGGGTATTGATTTGTTGGCTAGTTAATTTGAAGGTCAATTTTCAGTCTGGGATGAAGACAGTCAGTGGCAGGCCAGTTGCAACCAATCGAGCGAATCCTGTGAATGATGACGACAGTGCCAGTGAATCTTCAGCTGGATTTGAGAATGCTGATGATGAGGAGCAGAGACAAATAGCAAGTTGCGCCCTCCATTGCCATAGTCTATCTGAGCCTTCCGAAAAGGTCTTGCAAGGACCTGGCGTTGGACCTGGCCCTCGCAGGTTTCTAGGAGTGATCAAGCCCGCTATGCTCTACATGTGGATGCATAGATGGGCTGCAGACAATGGACATATCACTCCATCATTCACTACCTTCATGAGAGCTTTGCGTGCATGCCGTGGCTTCTTGCGTTTTCGCAAAAGTTCTGGCCAACATGCACTTTGTGATGACTGCGTGCCCCTTGTTTCCAGCTGGTAGTCCGGTTGTCCCAGTTGTAGAAGTTCATAAGGTCAGGCTCTAGGCTTTTCAGGATTTTCAGTTTTTGTGCAACCCAGGAGATACAAAAAGAAACTGCGTGAACTCTTGAGTACTGCCGAACGACAGCAAGTCTTGGAAGACTATATTGGCCATCTCATGTTGCAGTGGCAAGACCGAGAGGCAGATTTGAGATGGTCATCTGTGTCCTTGCAGCTCAGCGCAAACCTCCGAATCTCGTCTTCTTAGACTTCTACGCCTAGGCTTAGGGTTCTAGGTTGCTTGAACCTTCAACCCTAAACCCTAGACCCTGAACCCCAAACCCTAAACCCTGTGTCAGTGCAGGAATGGGCATGACGCTGCAGACCATCGAAAAAAAACCTGTCAGTTTGCTTGGTGCGTGCGGATGGTTTGGATCAGGCTAAGCACCGGATTCCTCGGAAATTGGTCAAGAGCCACCTTTTTGACCAGATCCCACGCCCAGCAGCCCACTGTCAAATGGTGTGGGCCATTGGCTTTGGTCTTCATTTTGCTATCTCTGATGCAGATTGTTTCAAGAACACAAACAACAACTTTGAGACCATCGCCAGGATGCTCTCCGTTGTGTGTTCTCGAACTGGAGGCATGCCTCGCCGCCTCATCATTGTGATGGACAATACATCCAGAGAGCACAAGAATGGAAAGTTTCTCGCAGCCTGCGTTGCTTGTTCGCACTCAAACAGCTATTCCTTCTGATGGTTAAATTTTATTCAGTCTTGAGTGTTAATTACTGTAGGGTTGGATGGTCATACAGAGTGTAAGGCGAAACTGGTTCTTCTCTCCGTGGTGCAGTCCGTTACGGTGGCCTTCCTGGTCAAAGGCCACACCCATTCACCCCTCGATGCCGTGGGCGGTCAATGTGTGGTCAAGTGTTCCAATCATGAGTTCTGTGATGCTGCCGAATTGGTATCAATCTACCACAGGTTCTTGACAGAGGCCAAGACTGATGAGGGCACTGGCAACAGCAAGATGGCATACAAATGTGATGAATCTGCCAATTGGGAAGCCTGGTGGGACGAGGTCCCTGAAGTTCAGCAATCTTACGGGCCCACTTGCCCCGCGCATGTTTGAGATTATGAGTCTGAAGGACATTGGTTACCTGGACGTCCCAGTGACAGCGTACCCCGGGGCACCGGCATCTCACCCCATGGATGTGGTATGTAGGGTCAGACAAAGGATGGCGTCCAGGAGCTCCATCAGGTGGCCTTGTTGATTTCAGGCCAAGACGTCCCGAGACTCAGATCAATGCAGAGCGTGCAACCTTCCGGAGTGTTCGGGCGGCGACACATACCTTTGGATATGAAGCAGAAGCTCTGTACAAAAGCCAGCGAGGCACGCAAGGCAGGCAGTATCTCTGACTCTTACCTATTGACACAGAAATATGTTGGTCTAGGCTTTAGGGTTTAGGGTATAGGGTTTAGGGTTCCATTCAAGTTGTTCATATGTTGGCTCAGAGATCCGTAAGGAAAGAGCCGAAGCCTACCTCACAAAGTGGGTGCAGAGCACACTTCGCAGAGAACCATGACCACATGAGTTTTCTTTCCTGGATCACAGACTGGTTCCTGATGCTGTGGTCCCTCTTGCGCCAGAGCCAATGGAGAGATGGCAGCCACGACCCATCAACGTTTGGCCCGTGGAGGGTGGGGAACCGCTTCCTATGGATGAAGATCCTGAAGAGTTGCCCGATGTGCTTGCTTGAAAGGGATGTCAACAAGTCAGCTTACCATGCATTTCTTGACTTTTCTATGTGTGCTTTAGGCCCCTTTGCTCTCTTCTTGAGGGTCCAGGGCCCGGGCAACGCACACATCTTCATGGAGGTTGGTCTGGCCTCAGCATGTTTCACAGCAGCTGTGCTGCTTCCGTGGGCAGATTGAGTCTCTTTGCGTGTGAAAAAACAGAGAAGGAACCAGGGAGGCAACTAGGAAGTGGCACGCAAGCTCAAAGTGTGGGCCTATGACAGTTTATTGTTCCCCTCATGTGAGCCCAGTCCTGAAATGGATTTCTGCCGCAGGGATCAGCCACACTTCAGCGGGATCCTTGCCTTGTCACCCAGGGGTGTCAACTACTTGCAGCGGGACCCTTTCAGGATCAGCCCATGGAGTCTGTTGCCATGGAGGACCCCAATCGCTCAGAGTGTCAGTAGAGCAAGAATATGTTTAGGGCTTTTGTCAGACCGTCGAACATGTGGCAGAGAATTTCCTTCCTTATAAACAAACTTGCTTTTGGTGGTGCTCCATAAGCTAGAGGCCTCCAAACCCTGCTGTGCATGCTGAACCTGTAAATCTTCCAAAACCCCTTAACCCCACATCCCCCTGAGCTCTGAACTTACCCGATATTTTCCTTTTCATTATCCCAATATATTCCCAACATGTTCACAACATGTTTTCCCAATAAAATATGGGGTATATGGGGATCTTATCAGAATATTATACCAAAAAACCATATTCTTTCTTCTCAAGTGGGACTAGACCTTAAGTGCCAAAAAAAAAACGATGCCCTGGCAGGCCCGCGACATCTTCCTGGTCCCGCCTGGCGCATGGTCAGTGGTTTCAGTGGAGTACTCAGTCAGCCCATTGTGCGCAAGATTAACAGACGGGAATGTGCTTCTGATTTCGCAAAAAGAAATTAATTGATGGCTGCTTCTTTGTCTGCAACTGATCCTCATGCATGCATCACAGAAAGGTTGTGTAACTGTATTCATACAACTGGTCAGGCTGACTGCAACTGCGTGATGGAGCACAAATGCAAGTGCCTTAGCAGAAAGAGACAAGATGTGTTCCTGGCAGTGCATGAGGTCCCGCTGCAAGTGGTTGACCACCGTTTTTCCAACAATTCATCTCAAGTCGTAGTGGTACCAAGTGGTTGATCTTTGCCAACAATGGTCCTGCTAGTTTTGATGATGGTTGGGTATGTGCTTAAATCTTGTGAGGCATGGCAATGGGCCAGCAGCCTTTCATCACCACTGAGCACTACTTAGCCCCTGAAGACTTTCAACTGCTGTCTTACCTTTTTGAACCACCGTCACCTGTGCATTGTCTGCAATTGGTCAATTCTGTTACCTGTTTTCACTAGTCGCCTTTCTAACCCTGCCAAGGGAGGCATGGCTCACCTGTTACCAGCCCAACTGCACAGTTCAAAAGTTCTTCTCAAACCTCCTGTTCCTGAGAGGATTTCTAAATCAACAACAGCCAAATCTCATTATTCTGCAATGGTCATTAGTCATCACACTAGTTTGGCACCAGCTATCAATTCCGCGTATGAATCAGTACCAATGTGAAATACCTCAAAAAATGTGTTAGGAGTTTTCTTATTACTTGTCAAACCACAAAGCATAGAACGCCAGGGTTCAGCAGAACAGCAACCTCAAACTTGATCTCTCAAAAAACCAGGCCTGAGCCTTCAATCTAACAAAATCCAAAACCTGTTCATGATCATCTGTGTTATTCAAACACCAACTTCATTTGGGTAGTCGTCCGCAATAGGTGGGCGTGGCCCTTTGCATAAGTCCTCAATGTTAAAAACAATGCCATAAGGGCCTCTCTGCTGTGCACACATGCTGAGCCTCCTCGAGGATTCTTCCAGGATCATCAGCCGAGTCTCCTCGAAGATTTCATCATCAGGACCTAGGGCAGTCAGACAATTGCCCTAGGGCCCAGGGGCATTTGTCGTGATTCATACAGTTGGCTTCAGTACGCTTGTGATCTTGAGCCTCAACCCTGAACCTGACCCTGTTTGGCTTGGGCTTCGGACATTTGTTTCAAGCATGCCGCCCAGAAGATCGCCCCCTTCATCTGGCTGGGGTTTGCCATCAAGAAAGGCCTCTTGGAGAATCTCCACGTGAGAGTCAGGCCAGTCATGGGAAAAGTAGCCTGAGCGTCATCATCTGTTGATGACTTGGCCCCAGGGATGCTGTCCACAGCAGATGGCCTTCATTCTGCTTGATCTCCTCGAAGAAGTGTACCGTGGCTGCGTTCCTCCAACCTCCATGATTCGCAGGCCAATTCCTGACCGCCTGGGTCCACTTGGCGAACTTAGAGTCCCACGCATTGTTTCCAATGGGATCTCACGCCAGGCCCGCATTGTCATGGCCAAAGAAAATGCCAGAGGCATCCATCGATCAC